>CAUYQV010084111.1:0-152573 GCA_963574575.1 Galagoides demidoff
TGGGTTCCAGAGGAAGCTGAAGAAAGTTTCTTATTTAAGGATTAAGGAAGCATAAGAAATTCAGAAAAACATAAAACTGAAGAACTTATCCATAGTTATGCTACCCATTTTGCCCAGACTTGGGTCATATCGACTGATCACGTGTGTGTGTGTGTGTGTGTGTGGCATTGGGAGAAGGCGTAGTGGAAGCATCTCCTTTATGGCTGTTGTTTTATGATTTGTTGTTTGTGTTTCTAGACCTCTTGTCAGACTGTGAACTACTTGGGAGAAAGAGATATGAATTATGCACCTTTGTACCTATAGAACCTAACTCAGAACCTAGATTGCTGGTTTATTAAGAAATCCTGGTGAATGAATTGT
This sequence comes from Galagoides demidoff, assembly GCA_963574575.1. Classification (NCBI taxonomy): domain Eukaryota; kingdom Metazoa; phylum Chordata; class Mammalia; order Primates; family Galagidae; genus Galagoides; species Galagoides demidoff. The sequence continues at coordinate 361 of CAUYQV010084111.1, forward strand.
AGATGAACGGATCAAAATGTGGTGTGGCCCTCTCTCTGCCACTGAAATCTGATGCCGTGAGCTTTCTAAAAGATTATTTCTGCAATCTCTGAGAAAGTTTACCACTAGCATAATCCCCTGCATTTTATTTATTTATTTTTCTCTTCCTTAGGATTTTTTAAATTTTAGATTAATATAAGGGCACATATAGTTGGGTTACATTGTTTGCATTTCTTAGGGAGCATCCAAGTTGAAGTTGAGTCCTTCACCCAGGAGGTGTGCCATACACTCCTACATTGTACCTTTTAGGTGGGAGCTCACTGAGCCCTCTCCCTCCCTTTCCTCTTACCCCTACTTGAGGTTAATTGTGTTTTCCTTTTGTGTGGGCCTATAGTTGTTCATCTACTAGTTCAAATTAGTATTGAGTCCCTCGGGTGCTTGCTTTTCTATTCTTGAAATACTTTACTAAGAAGAACATTCTTTGACTCCATCCAGATAAATACAAAAGTTGTAAAGTCTCCATCTTTTTATGGCTGAGTAGCATTCCATGGTATACACACACCACTGCCATATGTCTGCATTTTACGGGTGCAGATTAAGAATAATTGCTTATATTTTCAGGTGGGACTGGAGAGGACTGAACTAATTCATGGCTGAGGGCCATTTCAGTGACATGAGACATTGTTTTCTGACTCATGCCATCACATGCGCTCTGTATTCCATGTATCTGAGACTGGATCACCATCTCTATTCCGACTCTTCCATCCAATAGTTATATGATTTCAAGGACCTGGGAATAGAGGGGCTAAAAGGAGGATGAGGGGATGCATGCGGGGGGACCATGGAACAATTTCTTGTGCGGACCCATGGATATCTATCTGAAATTCAGTACAGATTAAGTAAATGACCATTGCATTTTTGTTTTGATTGTTTTGTTTTTTTCATCCTAAACTTGTATTCATCATCATTGTCATCATCATTATCATCAAAACACTGTGAGTACAATTGAGGTTTTAAATAAGCAAACCTCAAGTACAGGCAAGCACATAAGAGTTTTCAGGAATGAGGTTATGGAGACAGTTTAACATTCAGACTCAATATCCATGTGGATGGAAACTGAAGGAAGGAGGCTTGGGAGAAATGTGTTTTTGTCATGAGCATCCTTGTATTTCCTGAGTAACTTGGAAATAACTTGCACCTACAGATGGACTTTGGAAAATCCCTGGATGGGACCTCTGTTGAACACACACACACACAACCCAACTCTTATTTCTAGGATAACTATAAATTAGTTGACAATAATAAATTAGTTTTCTGATTCCAAAATGATGAGAACATTTTATCATGCTGCAGTTATTTTAGTATGTGCTAGGGTGGAATTGTCTCAGTCCACAGCTGCTTTTCAGCACTTTACAATTAATTACCCTACTATGCTAAATTGCTTTAACAGTAATTAGATTTCAGTGATTTAATTATGGTGATTAAGGTCTCTGTGAGGTTTGCAAGTCTCTAACATCTAAGCTTCTCCAAACTATCTTGCCCCTTGTGGAGCTTGAATCCTGTAGAGAGAGCTCTATAGGTGGTTATAGACCCAGAAAGTTCATACCCCCTCTGGCTGCAGCCTCTGATCCCCCTTAACTTGAGGGAAGAGAGGATGAGGACAGGCAAATGGCCTGCAGGGGCCTTACCTGGTGTCTGGCTCAGCCAGCTCTGGGGGACTCAGAGAACCTTGCTTACCTGGAGTGTGGTAGCCCAACATCTAGTTCCACCATAGAGGGGGAGATTTCCTGGACTTTGTTTTGCCAAGTCCACACTGAATTCTCAGGTCTCTGAAGCTTGTCTTTCAGGAGGAAGAAGGGCAAGCCTACATAATGGTGCTCCAAGAAAGAGAAGGAGCAGAATGCTGTGGGAAGCTTAATAAGCAAGAGATCCTCACACATCTGAAGAAGCCTGTTGAGTCAGGAATTCCTCAGGGCTGCCAGGGTGATGGGAACAAAAAGGGAAGCAAAAAACTGCCACTGGAAAACGAGCCAAAAAAATGTGTCTTCATAGAAGGCTTTTTCATAAATAGGGTGTTGTTTCTGGCTTTACTTGTAAATAGGAGAAATAACTCATATTCATAATATTTCTATAGTGTTGTATTCATAATAGACTTTGTAGTTTTTAATGAAATGTGCTTATAGGAATCAAATAATTATTCGGAAACAGACAAATGTTGTCCACAGCTATTGAAACAGTGATCATTGTGTCAAACATGTTTCATACAGTGGCTGCCCAAACCTGGCCAAGCATGGCAAACTCCTGGGAAGCTTTCTGGTCACCCCTTAGAAATCTGTAGTTGTCCATATTACCAGTTCTTTTTGCTATTCAGCCAGGTTTGGAACCAGATTGTTCTTGGCTATGCCTTTCTCCACACTTTGCTTCTATATCCCAACTATTCTTAGGCCTGTTTTATATCTCTTACCTTTGATGAAGCCTTTTCTAAATACCTGATCAAGCAAATGTACTCTATTTTCTGAACACTTACATAATCTATTTATTATCTTCTATTCTTAGTCATTGTTTGAGGTGTATAAATCTGGTTTTCCCAGATGGAAGCAATCAAGGGTATAAATCTTCAAGAGATTAATGGTCACACAGACAGATATTCAGTAAACATTTGCTTTTGGTTTTATCTTTTTCACAGTATCCTAAACCTAAATTGGTCAATGTTAAAAAGCTTCAACTTTGAACTTACCTAGAAATCTGTCTATTACTAAAGGGAATACACCCGCACTCACACACACACACACACACACACACACACACACATACCACATTCTATGCTGTCAATGTTTAGCAGTTACCATGAAGTATAGAAACCTTACCTTGCTTTACAACTGTTTGCCCTCTTCCATCTATAAGAGAATCATTTAAAATAAATATCAAAATTAAAAATTCCTCTATACACATTGAGAACCAAATCGTAGGATGTTACAATTTTGGCTTCAACTGTCAAACGTAATTTAGATGAGATAGTGCATATGCAGGATGATAAGGCCATAGACTCAAACATAATTTAGAAAACTCAAGAGAAATAAAGTTTTCTTTACCCATATTTTTGCTCTTTCCTTAGTTCTTTCTTTTTGCCTGGTATTTCAAGATCCCTCTTTTTCATTTTTCTCTGTTTCATGGAATTCTTTCATCTGTTAATTTAGGGTAGGTCTGCTTATAGCAAATTCTCTTGGTTTTCCTTCAGCTGAGAGTGTCTTGACTTCCCCTTCATTCCTGGAAGATATTTTTTAATGGATACAAAACTCTTGGCTGACAGCCACTTTCTTTCAGCACTTGAAAATTATGTATCACTTCCTTCTGACTTCCATGGTTTTGAAGAGTAATCTACTGGCATTTGAGTCGCTGTCCTCCAACTGGTAAGGTGTCCTTTCTTTCTCACTGCTCTCAAGAAGTTTTCTGTGTCTTTGGTTTACAGAACTTGCCTGTATGTGTATTGTCATAAAATTCTTTGGGTTTACCCTGTTTGGGACTCATTCAGCTTCTTGAATCTATAGGTTTACGCCTTTAGCCATTGTTTCTTTGAATACTTTTCAGCCTTTCATCTTTCTTCTCTCATTCTGAACCTCCAGTGAAATAAACTTTAAATCTTTGGTTATATTCCCATAAGTCCCCAAGGTTCTGTTTCCGCTTTTGTTTCTGTGTACTTTTTTTCTTTTGTGGAATAATTTTATTTTTCTATTTTTAAGTTCACTTATTGTTTTCTCTATCTTCTCCATTCTTTTTCTGAGCTCATTTGTATTTTTATTTTAATTATAATATTTTTAGTTATATATGTATTTTTTGCCTCTGAAGCTTTCTCTTTCTTTACAGAGAAATTTTTTTCTTTTGTTTCAAGAGTGTTTATAGTTTCTTGTTAAAGCACTTTTATAATTGCTGCTTTAAAATCCTTGTCAGATAATTCTAATGTCTGTGTCATCTTGAGGTGGGTGTCTATTCATTGTCTTTTCTCATTTAAGTCAAGATTTTCCTTGTTCTTTTATGACAAGTGCTGTTCAATTGAAACCTGAATGTTTGGGTACTATGCTCTGAAATTCTGGATCTTACCTATTTTACTTGGCAGCCTTCTTTGAAACTGCTCTGGTTTATTGCTGGTTCATTGCTGACATATGAAAACCTGGGTTGGTGTTTGTTTCTAGGTAGCAGGGCACAGATGCCCCTCAGTACTTCTGGGGAGAGGCGGGAATTCAGGACCTCCAGTAAGTCTGCTGATATCATGGATATCACTGTGATTCCCTGTCATTCCTCAAATATCACAGTCCCTGGCCTGTCTGCCTTTTGATCTCCACTTTTCAGAGTCTTCTAATGTTTATTTTATATATGATGTCCAGGAATTTTAGTAGTACTTGACAGAATAGAAAAAGGTATGTCCACTCCATCTTTTTTTGAATCTTCTACCCCAATCTCATTTTCTTCACAAGTCTTGTTGTTTATACTATGCAATTTTGCATAATGTAGTGATTTTTAAGAATATATATGTAGCATGATAGCTGAACTGACTGTACATTAACAAGTTGTCAAATTTAGTGTCCCAACCAGACATCAGATGCCTCCTAATATGTTGTAATATGAACTATACAGCATCATCTATGAAGAGTTCTCACCAAATATCTTGAACCTGAATCTAATAAAGACTTATCTCCGTGGTAAAGAAAAATAGGGAGAGAGATAAGTTAAATGACACTAAGGGGAAACAATTAGATAAATGCAAAATGCTATAGTCAGCCAGACAGCTCTGGTTGAGTCCTGTTTTGAAGAAACCAACAATAAGACACATTTTCAGTATGTGGGCAATTGATTAGACACCACAGTGTTACATGATATTATGGAATTATTATTAGTTTTCAGAGTAATAACGTTGTTAATGTTAAGCCATAAAATGTCCTTACCTGTTGTAAATAAAAGGTTAAGTATTTAGAAATGATGTATTTTGAGGTCTGTGATTGTCTTTAAAGTGCTTTAGCAATACATACTTACATAAGTAAGGATATATTTGAGCAAATAGGGAAATATGTATGAAAGTATAAGAAAGCAAATATGACAAAATGCTGTGGGTGTTCATTATATTAATCTTTGTACTTTTTGTGTGTTTGACATTTTTCATATTTTGTTATTTTACGATTTTACAAAATTGACATGTTAGAGAACTTAAAATATTTTTACCTGCTTTTTTCTATGGAAATTTCATGACCCTAACCCTCAGGGTCCCTCTACCTTGCTTGCACCAACTGGATATCCTCCACTCTCTCACTCTCTCACTGCTCTTGTGTTTTCTGTTACAAAAAGCACTCTTAGCTCAGGCAGCCCATGACCATCTTCGGGATTCTTAGCATTCCTCCAGGACATAAAACTCCCATTGTATTCTCTTGTCTGGCCCCGTAAGGGAAATTGAGCATAACTTTTTCTCTCTTACTTGGATTTTTTTTTTCTTTGAGTGAAGGCACAATCGGATCAAAGTGAAATCTGGAAAATAAATGGAGTTGTGTTTAATGGTCACAAAGAGAAGAGATGATGTTCTAGAAGTCTGAGACTTAGGAATTAAGAGCCAAAAATTTTAGCATGGATGAACAACCCAGATGGGGAGGCAAAGCCTTGAGAAAGATTATAAAGCGTGTATACCCAAGTCCTACTTCCATGCAAAAGTGGGCACAGCCAGCCTCTCTCTCCCTCCTCCTTGACAACTTGAAGCTGCTGAATCTGAGCCAGGACCACAGGAACAGATAACTAAGCATACCAGACACAGGCGGCCGCTCATGTGCACACTGGTGCAGCGATAGCAGAGAAATCTCAAAGATGAAGGGGGTGGGGATGGATCCAGGAGAAGAGGGAAGGCATTTTGGGGTGATTATGAGACTTTTTTTTGGCCTTTTCCCCCTCCTTTTTCACTGGAAGAGGTGATTAACTGTTGCGCATCCAGAAATAGTTTAAGCTAAACATAGCACAGCTGGCAGGATTTGTGATAAAATAGAACTTGGGAATCCTGCCTCTTAGCTGTAATCCTTCCCTTGGGTTAAGTGTCAATGCTATGAACTGAAACCAGGGTCAACCTTTGGAATCGAGTGTAAGATCTTGTCTCTTTACCACAGAAAGAAAAGTTTTGTTCTTACAGTGATGCAACCTATCTAAAGTCAGAGGTGTCTTTTCTTTAGTAATCATCAATGACTTCTAGAGGTAGAAGAGAACATTTTATAAGGTCGATTTTATAGATGAGGACTCTAGGAGTCACCCAAGCTCACACAGCTAGCTGGTGATAGAGGTAAGACTCCAGGGCAGTGCTCTTCCCACTATAGTATGTGGTTTCTCCCATGAGAGTATTATTAAACAGGAACATAAGTAGAATATGTTTACAATATTTAGAAGAGGCTGTAGGTTGGCCTAATTGAAACCTTGCAAAGATCTTGTTAGGTTCTTGGAGGTGGGGAGAAGGCTGAGGCTAGATAAGCAGTGTACTCCACAAGATATTCAGAGCCTTTATTGGGAGGCAGGTGTTGGTCTTTCTGCCCTTTAGGTAGTGTGATCTCAGGGATGCTTGGGTGTACCATCTGGGCATTGAATTTATGGGTGGCTGTGTGGATGGAGGTGGAGAGACAGTATTCCTGGGCTTTACATATTATGGAATTAGACCAGAAAACAGGAAATGTGGCTGGGCAAAATCACCATCTGAACCCACAATGGGTACAGGTAGAAGAAATCGTTCCCTACTTCTAGCCTTACTCCAATCCATCCTGTATGGGATTCTATGTACCTTTTTTTTTAATATTGGGTTGTTATTCAGTAGAAACCCTCTGGAAAATATTTATTTAACTATTTTTATTTATTTTATTTTGGTATAATTCAGACTTACAGCAAGATTAGAAAAATACTGTATTGAATTCCTATATGCTTTTAACCCAGATGCCCAACATGTTAACATTTCATAGAGATGATTTCTCTCTCTGCATCACTAGAAAGTACGTTGAAGATATAAAACATCTTTATGACTAAATTCTTCAGTGTGGAGTGAATTCATTTGGAGGCAGGGAGGTATGTCTATATTCCAAATTGTATTTATCCCTTCATAAGGAGGGAAGTTTGGGTTGCTTTCACCTGCTGGGTTTTATGATTGCAATGAATATAGGTGTGCAAATAACCCTACATTCAAGCATCTTTGTGAAGATATCTGTGCCACATTCTGTGTCACTTCTAGTTGTCAGCCTTTTTGCCAGTACCAAACTGCTTTGATTACCTTAGGTGGCTTGTTTAGAAAGCAGAAAGTGTGAAGCCTCCAACACTGTTTTTCTTTGATTTTAATTTCAATAGATTTAGGGGGTACAAGTGTAAAGTGGTGAAGTCTGGGCTTTTAGTGTATCCAGCACCTCAAGATGTACATTGTACTCAACAGGTAATTTTTCTTTCCCCCCCACTTCCAGCCTCTCCCCTTTTGAATCTCCAAGGTTCTATACCACTCTGTGTGACCTTGCATAGCCACAGACTAGCTTCCACATATAATAGAGAACATACTTAATTTCCCGTTCCTGAGTTAGGCTAGGCCTCCAGTTACATCCAAGTTGTTAGATGGATGAATACTATTCCATGGTGCATGTGTGTATGTAAACATTTTCATTATCCACTTATCAGTTGATAGGCACTTAAGTTGATTCCACATCTTTGCGATTATGAATTGTCCTGTGATAAATATTTCAGAGCAAGTATATTTTTGATGCAATGATTTCTTTTCTTGGTAGATATCTAGTGGTGAGATTTCTAGATCAAATGGTAGATCTGCTTTGAGTTCTTTGGAAAATCTTTGTACTGCTATCCATAGAGGTTGAACTAACTTCGTCCCACACAGTGAATAAGCATTATCTTTTCACTGTGTATCTTGTTTTATTTGCCTTTTAAAAGAGGTTGTCCATGTGACTTTTCCTGTAAGCTCTGGTGAAACAGTGCTTCCCATATTCTGTCACTCCCAACTTTCTTGAGGCATAAGACTGTATCTTTCTTCTCCACATCTGCAACAAATTTCCTTTTTGCCACCTGTCTGCTTTGCGCATAACACAGATTGATGAACCTCTCTAATTCATCCCATCCATTTCTGCTTGGGAGAGGGGTGCACCCCTCATGGAATGCTCCCAGGCCAAGCGGTGGACCTGTGCTCTCCAGGCGCTGCTGTGGGCAGCTTGGCACAGGAGCTGGCAGGAGAGCAGCTTGCTCAAGGGTTTTGTGATTTTCAAGCTCCGTATATGGGTAACAAGAAACCAAAAGCTCCACTCTCATATTTTTTAAAGCATATTTTGCTCTATCTCAGGGATCAGCAAGCTACCCCCATGGCCTGGTTTATGGACTGTTTTTGACCAGCCAGTGACTTCATAGTGGTGTTTATATTTGTTTGTTTATTTATTTTTGAGACAGGGTTTTTTCTGTTGCCTAGGCTGGAGTGCAGTAGCATGACCATAACTCACAGCAACCTCAAACTCCTGAGCTCAAGGGATCCTCCAGAGTAGATGGAACTATAGGTATGTGCCACCACACCCTGATAATTGTTTCCACTTTTGGTAGAAATGGGGTCTCACTCTTACTCAAGCTGATCGTACCACCTTGACCTCCTAGAGGGCTAGGATTATGGGCTTGGTTTATTATGCCCAACTTTTGAATATTGTTTAGTGTTACATTTTACATGTTCACATGAATTTTAATTATATGTTTTATTTATCAATTCTTGATTCAGCAATTAAAATATTCATCCCTCATTAGTCTACCACGAGTTAATATTATACCACTCCTCATACAAATTAAGATCCTTAACAACATACTTTCCTTCTTCCGTTCTTTGTGCTATTTTTGTCTTTTATTTTACTTTGTGTAGTATAAACCACACAAAGCATCGCTGTACTTTTTACTTGATACATATAGTTATATGAGTACTTTTCCTATATAGTCAAAGATCCATCTTCAGCTCAGGAATATTTTCTTCTATGACTTATTTAATTATGTTCAATGATGGCCTCACTTCTATCTCTTCTTTTGTCTCCTTTTGGGATTCATTTCTTTCTCAAGTCGCCTCAATTTATTGGCCAAGCCTTTTATTTTTTACCTAATGGCTTGCATCTTTTTGTATTGTTGCTCAGTTCTTTAAAATGTTTTTTCCAGTTGCCAGGCGTGGTGCTCATGTCTATAATCCCACACTTTGGCAGGTGGAGGCAGGAGGATCACTTGAGGTCAGGAGTTTAAGACTAACCTCAGCAATATTACAAGACTCTGTCTCTAAAAAAACAAAATGAAAAACCAAAACAAAACCTCCTGTTAGTGTGGCTTGTGATTTGAATCCCAGTGGTAACCATTCCTTTATCAATTCGCTGACTGAAGCTCTTAATTCTCAGTCATGATTTTTGGTATTAAGTGCCATTTTTGTATTGTCTCTGAATATCTTGAATGACTATTTTTCCTGCCCAATTTATTATTAGTCTCCTCCAGCACCTCCCTCTCACTGACTGCAACACACTCTCATGTGTAATTTTCTTTGATTGTCTGCTCAGGCTTAAAGACAATGGCCAATGCACCTTAAGTGAGGAAATCCCATGAGTATTGATGGAAAGCTTGGTGGACTCTGCTCCTTTGAGCCAATGGTGGAGCAACAGGCAGTTTATCATCCTCTACTGTGGTGTCAGCACCAGGAAAGGCCTTTCTGTTTCCCAGCCCCCTTGGGTTATCCCACCCTAGGAGTAGGAAGAAGAAAGTCCCTGCTTTTAGCTCCTAATTATCTCCGGGCAGGGAGCCAGATGCACTTATCCAGGCCTAGTTACCCTTTCTTCATAGTGTGGATACAGAATATATGCATACAGGAGGAGAACTCAATCCATTGAAGTGAGGGTTGTTCATGGACCTCAATGGAATGAGTTTTCCTGTATCCATATATTCTAATCCTTGGCCGTAGGGTCTCCAGTGCTATTTCCAGGTTCGCACCTGGCCCAGGTCCCAGATACATAGTGATCTCTACTGTTACCATTGCCAACTATAGCCATGGCAGGGCTTAACTCTGGACTAAATAGAGGGAATGGAGTTAGAACACATTTGAGCTGCCATCTTTCCAGACTTCTCTGCTCTAGGATTGATTGTTAACCAAAAGAACACTTCAGAGAGATTACCAAGGTAAACATTGTTTTCTCCATTGATTGATATATGAATCCATGTGGTGGTGAAAGTGGAGGCTTTTGAGTCATCCAGGTCTGGATTGGAATCCCAGCTTTGCCTCATATTCATAGCGGGCAAGTTACTTAAGATCTGTGAGCCTCACTTTACTCCCCTTTTAAAATAAGGAAAATGAGAGCTCCTTCATAGAGTTGCACAAATTAAATCAGACAATGCAGTGATGCATTGCTCCGTAGCAGGGACACCCTCAGAGAAATGCATCATCGGGTGATTTTGTTATCAGGTGATCTTGTCATTGTGTGACCATCACAGACCATATTTACACAAACCTAGTGATACAGCTTACTACACACCCAGGCTGCATGGCCTAGCCTATGTTCCTAGGCCAAAGATCTGTACAGCATGTCACTGTGCCACATAAGTATTTGTGTATCTAAATATATCTAACCATATAAAAAGCATAGTAAAAATATTGTATAAAAGATTAAAAGATGGTAAATCTCTATAGGGTACTCATGTGTATCATGAATGGAGCTTACACGACTGGAAGTTGCTCTGGGCAAGTGAATGTGAAGGCCTAGGACACGACTATACAGACTGTAGAATTGATAGCACTATACCCTTAGGCTACTCTAAGTTTATTAAAATTATTTTTTCTTTCATCAATAATAAATTAACCTTAGCTTACTATAACTTTTTTACTATAATAATTTTTTAACTTATTGTCTTACGTTTAGCTTAAAACACATTATATAAAATATTTTCTTTCATTATATCTTTATTCCATCAATGTTTTCCTATTAATTTCTTTTTTACTTTTTAAAATTTTTGTTAAAATGAAGACAAAAGCATGCACATCCAGGGGTGTCCAAGCTGTTTTCTTCTCTGTCACACATTGAAAGAATAAGAAGTGTCCTGGGCCATACATCCATACATTAAATACACAAACCCTAATAAAAGCTGATGAGCAAAAAAAAAAAAAAAAAAGTCTGTGCATAATTTTTGTGGTATTCCACACCACAAATAAGCAAAAAGTTCCTCATGTAAGCCACATGTGGCCTGTGGGCTGTGGGTTGGACACCCCTGAAGGTCAGGATCACCAGTGTCACTGTCTTCCACTTCTACACCTTGTCCCTGAGGCCTGAAATGTTTTCAGGGGCAAACACATCCTCTCTGCCATCTCCTATGATAACAATGCTTTATTCTGGAATACCCCCGAAGGACCTGTCTGAAGCCGTTTTACAGTTAACTTTTTAAAATCTAGGTAAGTAAAAGGAATACACTAAAAAATAATGATAAAAATACAATGTAGTAAATATGTAGGCCAGAAGCGTAGTTGTTTATTATCAAGTATTATGTAGTGTATGTAAGTGTATGTGCTATACCTTTATAGGACTGGCAGCATAGCAGCTTTGGTTACACCAGCTTACCACGTATATGTGAGTTTGTGCTACAATGTTGTGCTGACAGTGATATGACCAGCCTATAGGAATTTTTCTGCTCCATTGTAATCTTAGGAAAGCCTCATCATATATGCGTTTTGTTGTTGACAGAAACATTGCTATATGGTAGATGACTATACATGTAAAATTTGTACACCTTATTGGCCCTTCTCTCCTTTCTAAACACCTTTCTGTTAACTTTCCCCGGCTTTCAGGCCTCATTCCCCAACTAAACAGATGCATTTCATAACTGAGAACAAGGGTGCCCACAGGATCTCAGCCCCAGCCTAAGTTTTCCAATTTCAGCATTTTCCCAGTTACGTGGCTGTATCATGCTACAATATGTTCTTGCACTGTGAACATCAGCTCACCACACCCAGGCTGTCCTGAAACAGGAGGAACTGATGTAAGAATCAGGATTTGAGGTGAGGAAAGAGTATTTCCTGCAGTCCTGGACTTACTCTGGGCCTAGCCCTTGGTAATGTGCTGTAGAGAAGACAGCCTGGGCAGAGGGAGAGGAACCAAAAGGGGGAAGAAGAATGGAAGATGAACTGAGGCAGTGAAGGGGCAGGAGCAAGGATAGAGGCTGAGGGCAGGAGAGGGAATCAGGGGAGTGTGGCCTCTTCACCGGCCCTTAGAGCACATGTGTGCCTCATGTGGAGACAGGGCAAAGCTCAGGCCACTGGTGCACAGCATCCAGGCAGAGCGGGCTGCTGGCTGGCTTTCCTGTCATCTATAAGCCACCAGGGCATTGATATACCCTAGGTGCCTGGTGAGCCCAGAAAGGCAACCTGCAGACTGATTGGAAGTATTCTCCACCCAAGACCCTCTCTATTGTGCCCCAAATACTCATATCCTACAGTAAACCTCATCTTTGTCCATTCTTCTCTGGTCAGCTCTGTTCCTGACCTTGGTACTCACTGACTGAGTTTGGTTTTAATGAGTTGGCTCTTCTGCTTATTAAAGGGGCTCAACATCTGCTCTCTGTTTAGCTTTTGAGGGTAGCCCCATCCTAGCCTTAGCACCTGCTATGGAATAAGGGGTGACCATCAGCCTGCCCAAACAAAGCTTTAATTTCTGGTGTGCTTGACTATCATATCTCTATCCTTCTCTGATTTGAAAATGTCCTGTTTTAAAGTCTAATCTTTCCAAAGGATACTTCCTTTATCATCTGTATCATTACCACATTGGTAGTGATTAAATTTAGCAGCTATTGGCCAAGCATGCTATTGGCCAAGCATGCTATAATCCTAGCACTCTGGGAGGCCAAGGCAAGTGGATTGCTTGAGTTCAGTTCAAGAACAGCCTGAGCAAGAGTGAGACCCTGTCTCTACTAAAAATAGAAAAAATAACTCCGTGTTATAGCAGGTGCCTATAATCCCAACTGCTTGGGAGACTGAGGCAAGCAGTTCACTTGAGCCCAAGACTTTGAGGTTGCTATGAACAATGATGCCCCAGCACTCTACCCAGGGTGACAGAGTAAGGTTCTGTGTCAAAAAAAAGAAAAATAGCAGCTATATTATTTACTGATTGCTAACATGACCATTTGTTATTTATAGCACTTAGAAAAGATGATATTCTCTTATTTGATCAGCAAAAATTGTTCAGTCAGATTAGCTAATCTATCAGTGTGAGTGAATGAAAAGAGGACCCAGAAAAAGAAGTTTCAAGAAAAAGCAGAGGATTCACATAATTTAAGGAAACAGGTAATAAATAAGGGAGTAGACTAAAAGGACTCCACAGCTATATTTCTTTTGTGCTGTATATTGCTTAGGGAAGGCAAAATTGAATCCTGGAGTAAAGTTTTTATTTAACCATTTTCTGATTGTTAATACATAGTTCTCCTAGCTAAGAGGCTAGGTTTTCTAAAATACAAGTTGTCCAAAATACAATTGGTCTTAAACCACCTTGTATACCCTGAATTAATAACATAAGCTGTTACCTTAAGAAAATGAAAAAAGAGTGAACTAAACTTAAAGCAAGCAGAAGGTAGGAAATAAAAAGAGTAGGGCAGACACCAATGAAATGAAAAATAGAAAACTAGATAAAAATTAACGAAAACATAAGTTGATTCTTTAAAAAGATCAACAAAATTAAAGCTTTACCTCAACTAGTGGTTCTCAACCAGGGCTAATTTTGCTTCCTAGGAGACATTTGTCAATGTGTGGAGAAATTTTTAATTGTCATACCTTGGGGAGTATATTTTTGTGTGTGCGTGACTGACAGAGAGTCGGGAAAGGTCAGGGTTGCTGCTGAATAATCTACAATCCAAAACAAGCCCTCCATAACAAAAATGAATGGGCCAAAATATCAATAGTACTAAAGTTAAGAAACCTGATCCAGCCTGACCGACAACAACAACAACAAGAAAAAAAAAAGAGAGAGAGGAGATACAAATTAACAAAATCAGGAATGAAAAATGAGACATCACTATCAGCTTTATGTAGATTAAAAGGATTATAAGGGCATACCATGAGTAACATTAAGCTAGCAAATTAGACAATTTTGATAAAATGGGAGATTTATAGAATAATACAAATTAGTGAAACTGAAGAAATAGAAAATCTAAATACAACAAAATTTGATTAATAATGTAGAATCTTGTTTAATAGGATGTAAATATTCCAATTTGTACAAATAATCATCACATTGAATCCTGTAAGAAAAGCCTAGGCACAAGTATCTTCACTTGAATTCTATAAAACATCAATTCCTCAAAACATCTTCCACAATATACGAGCGAGAACATTTTCTAACTAATTCCAAGAGGCCAGTACTATGTATTAACCTCATACCAAAGACAGAAAAAGACATCACAAGGAAACGACAGACCAATATTATTTCTAAGTTTAAGGTGTGAAGATCCTTAATAAGATGTTAACAAAAAGAATCCAGAAACATATAAAAAGGATTATACACCATGCCAGAGTAGGATTTCTCCCAATAATATCATGTTGGTTTAATATCTAGAAATCAATGTCTTATCATATTACTGTAACATGAATAAAGGACGTAGATGCACAAAAAGCATTTGACAAAAATCTAACACTCATTTATGATGAAGATTTTCAATGAACCATAAATGGAAAAGACTTTTCTCAACTTGGTAAAGGGGATTCCATGAAGAATCTGCATGTAGTATTATATTATTGGTGAAAGACTGGCTGCTTTTCCCTCTCAAATTGGGGAAAAGTTACATACTGCATAATTCCATTTACATAAAATGTCCTGAGAAAGTAAATGTATATGGCCAAAGACAGAAATGGCTTAATGTTTGCTTGTGGTGGAAGGGACAGTGACTGCAAGTGAGCACGTGGCATCTTCATAGGGTGATGAAAATGTTTCAGCATTACATTGTGCTGATGGTTTTATAACTGGGTAAATTTACTATTATTATGCTTTATAATTAAAATAGTTGAATTTTTTGATGTCTCAATTATAGTCAGCAAAGCCCTTAACGATATCACCACGTGCGGGTGCAGAGTGTGTGTGCTCGCTGGTGCACGTGGGGAAGATCCTGAGAGTCTCTGAGGACTCGGGCCCTACTTCTGGCAGGCTCTAAACAGCTCTCTGTCTTTTGCAAAAATCACTTTATTGTTCTGAGTCTTAATTTCTTCATCTATAAACTGAAGGGGCAGGACTACTTGATTTCCAAGATTTCTTCCAGTTCCTCTAACATTCTCTGCATTTGGGTGCTTTTGTGTGACGTGTGTCTCCTGGGCCAGTAACTAAGGATTAGATCAGTGATTTTCCACCGGTGTGCCCTGAGAGGATCTTTGGTGTACTGTGAACATTTTTAAAGATCATTAATTAAATTATTTTTGAAAGATGTTCAAAGCCCAGTAAGTACATTCTTTTTTTTTTTAACTCTTTTTTTTGATCAACATAATTTAAGCATTCAGTGTAAATATAACTATAGCTTCAAGTGCGCCATGAGATAATAAAGGTTGAAAAACACTGGATTAAAGGCTCCAGAGAAGGTATTCCTCTCTGCTTTAGAGAGTATGTGACTAATTAGGATGGGAGAACCTCTTGGAGATTAGTGGGGGTGGGTTAGCCCAGTCACCATGTGGATGAGGACACTCAGATTAAGTGACTTGTCCAAACCAACGCAGCTCCTTAAGTAGCCCAGCTGGGACTAGAATCCATTCCTCTGGTCCCATGTCAATGTTCTTTCCCAGGAGAAAGTTGGCCATTTATATTTCTTTAACTAGGAGTTTCTACAGGTTATACATGCAGGGAAAGTAGGTAGGAAAGGACTGTCGGTGCCTGGGTGTGCGGGTTGCACCTTCCCACTGGTGGTTGTGAGCCTGAGTCTGAGGCAGCTGAGATGGGCGGGAAGGGTGTTGCCCTCTGCACGTCTGGTGTCTTCCCTGCACAACTGTGAGCACACACTTCCCTTTTCTAACTATCTTTTCGCTTGTTAACATGGAATAAAGTTGCCACAAGCATCAGCTTTCAGGAAAACTCTAATTTATTCAACGAATATGTTATTCTTATAAATCCCAAACCAAAAAAGTAATTTCATAAAACAAAAAAATCCCTGTAAGTCCACGTCCTGGGTTCACAGGCCCCGCCAGGTCCAGGTTCGTTTCTCTTTCTCTTTCATCAGTCACTGCTTTCTCACTGCTGCTTGTCTCCTAGCTCAGTCCCAGAATATGAGTTAGGGTGACAAACTGTCTGACATCTTGTGGTTCAAAGTGTTAGGTTCCTTGAATCTAGAGAATTCGAAAAGTTTACGTTTGACTATTAGTAATAAAATCCACAATGCTCATAATTGATGGTAAGAATAGGTGTCATTTATTAAGCATTGCATGCCAAACAGTGTGTCAAGCCTTATATATGCATTACGGCATCTATTTCTGGCCTTATGCAGGGGCTTACACCTGTAATCCTAGCACATTGGGAGGCTGAGATGGGGGATCACAGGAGTATGAGACCAGCCTGAGCAACAGAATGAGACCTTGTATGTACAAAAATCTAAAAAATTAGCCAAGCATGGTGGCTCACACCTGTAGTCCCAGTTACTTGGGAGGCTGAGGTGGAAGGATCAATTGAACCAAGGAGTTTGAGTTTGAGTGAGTTATCATGACACCACTGCACTCTCTCCCTGGCAGCAGAGGAGAATCTGTCTCACACACACACACAAAAACAAGCTTATGAGCCAAGCATTTTTGTTTCCATTTCCTGATGAAGTGACTGAAGCTCAGAGAACTTAGCATTATATAAAATGAGTGGGCAAGGCCCCCAAGTGGGTCTGTTAGTAGAACTGAGCTCTTAACGTAACTGTTGCACCACTCTGCCTCTCCATCCACCTCGTCCTAATCCAGTTTCATCCAATTTCATCCAATGTTCAGACGTATCTATCACACCACTGCCAAGGGACCACCTGTCCTTCCCATGGCAGGGAAGATGCTGCCACTGAAACACACCATGCGACACTTGGTGTGACTTACCGCAGCTTGGACCCGGCACTTGTCCTGAAACTTTCATACAAACAAGTTAAAAATCACGATTGCCTTGATTATTTAAAAAAAAAGGCATCATGTCCCTTCTTCGTTCCTTAATTCCACTGGCCCCAAAAGCAGCTCATTTCTTGACTATCTCACTGTGACAAGGTTCTGCATCTCCCTCCCACCCGGGTTTCTCTCCCGTGACGTGCCCAGGTTATTACTACACTGTCTGAAGGTGCAGTGCTTGGCACCCACAGCACGAGCAGGACAGCAGATTCAGCTTCCTCTTTCTAGTTTATGAGCTTCTAATGCTGCCTGAATTTGGTTTAGTTTTTAGCAGTCATTAATTATTTGGTTAATTATCTTGGGAAATCCATTTTCAACTCTAGATGGTTAAATAAAATTGATTTAAAAATCTCTCCTGAGTACATAGGATTTACAAAAATGCTTGTTAAAAATGATCTTAGATATGCATTTCACCTACTTTTGAGTAATTGATACCTCTGTGTCTACTTCCACTGATGATTTCGTCTTTGACCTCATACTCCAAATTTGGCAAAGGATTTTTACTAGTCATTTTTAAAAATGCCTTTTCCGCAGAGGAAGAAGAAACAAACAGACCCTTTCTTGTGACAAGCTTGGCAGAGCTATGTGTCTTCGCTGAAGGGGAAGTGTCCTGTGGTCACTCCTCTTCTGACTAATTGCCAAGTGGCATGTTTGGCCGCAGAAGATGCTGAGGATCTCTGCCCACTCCAAGTTTATCCTTGATCTTGGTAAGCAGCAAAAATTCTCTGTGTCAGTGACTAAAATTACCTAGTCAGGCCCTCTCCCTCCCTGGCCTGTATTTTCCATCTTTTGTTTATTTGTAGTGGGAAGAGATCATCTTCCAAAGTGGGCCAAAAGCAGATAGATCCAGTTCTACCCGCCCGTTGAGGCATAATAATTTTCTAAATCTGCCTGGGGATTGAAATTAGTTCTGGATGCTTTCCTGTCACTTGGGTGGAGGGCTTGTCCCCAGCATTAATATTGATATAAATTGCTCCTGTCTTTCCAGTTTTTAACTAGTACTTAAAGTTGAGTTTTAAAGCTCCACAAAGATTAAAAAAAAACAAACATTTGACAATTTCTGTATTTCTTAAAGAAGTAGGTTTTCTGTGGTGCTCTTGAATCCTAAGAACCTTTCCCCAGTGAGACCCTTGTCCTGTAATTCTACCTAGAAGCATCTTAATCTGTTTGCGGTTGCTGCCCTACCCTCTTCCTAAGGACCACTGGAAAAGGTGGTTCAGGAGGGTGAGAGCTGGGCCTGCCCGGCAGGTCTGATTTTTAACACACACCTAAAGTATGCATTTAGCTGTTACTGAGAAGTCTGCCAGTGTATTTGAGAGGTGCGATGCACAGGGCACCAGCAGTGGGCATGCCCAGCACACACCCACATTGAGCGTGCTGTGGTCTGCGGTTCCCCTTTCCCAGGAGCCGAACAAACAGAAAGCTTCAGCCATTATAGTAAAAAGCAACCCTATTTACAAGACACTAGAATAAGCTACAGTTATAGCTTTCTTTGGGGGACACTCTACAAGGGCACTGATGCAGGTAGAAAAAAATACCCAAAAGCAATTTGTTCATCAAGAGTAAGTTTTTCTGTCTTGGCTTAAAATATGACAAGGAATGTTTGATTCAGACATTGCCAGAGCTCCTAGAGCCAACCAAGTTCCTTAGCCCTGGGATTTCTCATTTGTTGGGCTGTATCTGGACTCACCTCCGAAAATGCTGCCCACTGCCTTCATGGAACACTGAACAAGCACCATCTAGACGCAAAACATAGCCTTTCGATACCTTATTCACTCTTCAGGAATACCCAGCATGGCAGGTATTATTGAGCCCTTTTACAGGTGGGCAAATGAAACTCTGGGGGAACAACAATTTGTCCAAGGCCACACAGCTTGTGAGCACAGCAAAGCAGCCCACAGAAGCTGGGTCCCCACCTCTAGAGCCCAAGTTCTTGATTGAACTCCCCACTGCCTCCACTGGACCTTCTCAGATCTGGGCCCCATGCCTGTGCCTCCGCCTTTCAAATTATTAGGATTACCCCAAACCACCTCCTGCTACCCTCCTTCTCAGGCTTTAAAAATACCAGCTGGTCTGGTCATTCCTGCCAACTTACCTACCCAGCCTTTCGTTCCCGCCTGAGTCTGACCACAACTACCTGTAAGGCCCCCACTGAGAACTGCCCATCGGGGTGCATCCACCACAGAGCCATGAGAAAGAAAACTAAATTGTGATTCCAAGCCATAAAGTATCAGGATATTTGTTTTGTAGCAAATAGACAATCAGCATATCACCCTTAGCACATTAGTACTATTTTCCCTCAATATCTCAGAGTACCTAAAACCTAACAGAAAAATCTCCCACCACCCATAAGCAAAAAATATCAAAAAAGCTTCCAAACCTGTAGATGACTACTAGCACTTAATTTTGTTGTTATTATATCAGAGCTTAAAAAAATTCCTGATCAGCGCTGTATTATATTGACACACAATGCAACAGAACAGTCTGGCCAAGGTGGAGGTGGGCCGAGGTGGTCAAAGCGGAAGGTCAGTGTTTGTGCAATTCATTGTATGACATTTATACTCCTGACACATCCAATGTGCCTTCAATGCTCCCTGTGCATCTGCCATCTAAACCCTTGCCCCCTGGGAACTGAACCCTGGACACATGCTTCCTTGGCTTCCCGTTCCAGGTGGGGCACACCTTGTCCTGCAGCGCTGCGCCTTCTCCTTGCTTCTTAATGCTGGGAGGATCTGCTGGCATGGACCTGGGTGTTCTCTGGGCTCCAGGATGCCTCTCTTTGTCCTGCCTTTTCCATCCCCCATTCTTTGTGGGAGTAAATGGAGTGTCTCTGGTGTTAACAGCTTTGCCATTTCCAGCAACTTGAGAGTTCTCCTGTCCAAAAAGCATAAGCTTATTTGCTCTCTGAGGTTTGTGGAGGGCTAAACTTTGGAACATTAAAATTTTAAAGAGTTTATCTGAACAGACAGGGATTCATGAGTAGAGCAACTCCAAACTGGAAGTGGTTGGGGGCTCCTCTGATGGGGCAGGAGAAGAAGGCTTTCATAAGGCAAATGCAGAAGCAAGGTGAAGACAATACTTGGTTGGTTAAAGTGGAGCAGGAGCCTTCCCTGAATCACTCTAGTCCCAAGCCCCCAGTAGGAAGGTAGTTGGTAATTTCTGATTGGTTAAACATAGATTTCACTTTCCTAAAATATGACCAATTATATTCAGTGGGGCATTGGTTTTCATACATAGGAACCCAGGACACAAGAGCAGTCCCAGTCTAAAGGACCTCTCAATTAATTGTTTTAACTGGTCTCAGGCATTTTTTCCCCCTGGAGAGGGGGAGGGACACCACCTCAATTAGACCTTGTCCCAGGAATACAACACTGCCTTCTGAGGAAGACAAGTGGCGCCATTGGGTGGTGGCGAGCTTTGTGTGGCTGACAATTCTGTCCAACAGCACCATGCTCTGTCCTGAAAACCTTTGCATTAGCAGCTCTCCTGTAGGTCTCTGTATTCAAGTGTCACCTTCTCTGACCCCCTGGCCACCCTAAGTTACCTAGCACCCCTTCATTCTCCATCCACTTATCTGGCTTTTCCCATCTTCTTCTTAGCAATGACCACCAACTAACACATTTGAATCTGTCTGTTGGCTTTCTCTCTATATTAAAATGTGAGCTCCAGGGGGGCAGGGACTTTTGCTGCTTTGTTCAGTGCCATATTCCCTATATCTCAGACAGCACCTGGCCTACTTGGTCATGTCTGTTCAATAGATGAATGAATGAATGAATGGTACCTGGAGCTCACAGAAAACTCAGGACAATAGATTTTAAACTGCCCTGGATGAGCCAAGCTAGAAACTCAGAATCCACCCTCGGCTTTTTCTCATCCCCAGCAATGCCCGACATTCAATATCCTTCAGCTACCTACTCCATGCTCTGAACTTAGTCCCCATCTCTCTGCCCTCATTCTCACTTCAGACCCACATCATCTCTGACCAAGTTGTGGCCTCAGCCTCATGCATATTTCCTCTGACTTTAGTTTATTACCCTCCAAATCATCCTTCTTACTGTAGCCAGGGAGTACTTCTGGCATAGAAATCTGCTAATGGCATTCCTTGGCTTAAAGGACTTCAAAGTTTTCCCATTTCCTTCAGGGTAAAACCAAAGTCTATTACACAACATACATAGATCTTGACACTCTGGCTTCCACTGAAGTCTTAGCCTTTTGTGTAATAGCTTTTCCCTTAAACTCAAAGTTCCACCCATCCTCTCCATCCTCTCCTCAGTTCTCCTGACCTACCCAACCCCCATCCCTGATTCAAGAACCAGGACATTCTAGACAGAGAGAGGAGCATGCAGGCATTCTGAGCTGAGTCTTCACAGGCTCCAAAACAAAGAAAAAGACATACCCTAACCCTCTTCCGCTTTCACACAGGACCCTCTGTTTCCCTTTGCCAGTAACATAACCATAACACTCCTGAATTCATCTCTCTTGCCCTGCAGACTGTGTGTTCCCTGTGGACGCGCTCTTCTCATGAATTGTTGGAAGCGCAGACTCCCAGAGGGAGCCTAGCACGTGGAAGGCACAGAGGAAAGCTGGTTGAAAAGATGATGAGTGAATATTGTTTTAAAAAACATATAATTAATTTTATTCACATACACTGAAATAAAAATACAATAATCTTTTTAAAATGGAACATACTCCAAATAACTCATCTTCCTACAAAAAAGTAATTTAAAAGTAACTCACTGTCCTAATAAAACAATTTTTGTTTTGTTTTGTTTTTTGAGACAGAGTTTCAAGCTGTTACCCTCAGTAGAGTGCTGTGGCATCACAGCTCATAGCAACCTCAGACACTTGGGCTTAAGCGAGTCTCTTGCCTTAGCCTCCCAAGTAGCTGGGACTACAGCACGTGCCACAATACTCGGCTATTTTTTTGGTTGTAGTTGTCATTGTTGTTTGGCAGGCTGAGGCTGGATTTGAACCCGCCAGCTCCAGTGTATGTGGCTGGCACCCTAGCCACTTGAGCTACAGGTGCTGAGCCAATTTTTATATTTTGTATACAACCTTCTCCAGGGTATTCAGTGTCATTGAAGGTATTATTTTGTATTTGTGTGACAATACACCTTTAAAAGTGAGTGTTCTTAATACTGAATGCAGAAAGACACAACTTGAAGGGAATCATCGACATGATGCTTAGGCATTTAATTTTGGTGCTTTGAATCCTGACGTGTTTTGTGTGTTCTGGTGCAGGTGCGGGGCCTGTGGGGCAGCCCTTTCTCTGGGCCACCTCCCCAGCAACCCCCCTTCCTGCCCTGGGGTTGACAGCACTTAGAGACGGAAGTGGTTGTACAGTCTCCAAGGTCTATTTAATCTTTGGCCTAGTTACTGAATTTGCCAAAAAGGAGGCCAATTAGTTCCAGGTGTGATGCTGGGGTCTCTGAAGTGGAACTTCCCTATTGGGAAGTTGGCTCACACCTGCCTGCAAATGCTCCAACATCATTACCAGGCCTCCTTCTTGCCTATGGGCTGGGAGGAGAACTCTGCTCGCTTGTTTTATTTCAAAGTCAGTGTCCCATATCTCCTTGAGAATCAAGCATGCATTTGGTAATGCTCTTTCCACAATGTGAGAATTCAATGTTAATTATGTCATATAAGTTACAAGTAAGAAATGATACTCTGAAAGATCTCAAAGTGTACTTTTATTGAAAAAAAAAAAAGCAGTTTAAGAGGACATCTGTGTTGATGAAGCCAGTCTTGCCCCTCATTCGTGGTGTGGCTCTTTTTGCCCAATGGGTGATCTGTCCCCAGGGAGGATGATGTAACGGTTTCTTTCTTCACGAAGGAAGAACTGTGCTGAATTTCACGTCCTGTTAAACCCCCTGCCTAATGCTTTCCAGTGTAGAATGCTCATCTTATACACCCCTGCAATGTTCCCAATTACAGTGTTTCTTTTTCCAGCCCCAAGGAAAACCAATTTTACTGTTAGTTGTACACACTTGTGGATCCATGTTTTCATTCTCGATCAAGAATCATGGCAAATTCTCAGCAACTGATGTATATATGGGGAAGTAATGTTCTTCATTCTTTAAAAAGCTCCCTGTGGTATCAGATGTCACATGAAATTCACAGCGACAGACAGGCAGCCCCAACTCCCTCACTGCTCACTCTGTTCATCCCCAACTCCTGCCAGGCCCTCAGTCCCTGTGGTTTAAACAGAGGCCTGTGACCTCAGACTTGAACTTTGGAGAGGTTGTTCCCACCCAGATATAAAGAACATCTATGAGCTGAACATGAGGATTTGATTAGAAAATGCATTCAAGAGGTTGGACGGCTATGTACCAAGAAATGTTCCCTCCTTCTTATGCAGTGTATAAAACCAGTGAACAACTTAGGGTTGATTAAGAAATATTAGAATTCGATAGCCTAGGATGTGAACCCTTTTCAAAATGGAAACAAGAAGTTCCTTATTTGTAGGATGAGAGTCTAACTTAAAAATCAAACAAATTTAAGAATTTAAGGTAGGTATGTAAATCACCATTCTTAACCAGGCATGTATCTTTTGTAAATGTTGAGATGAACTCCAAGGACCATATTCTTACTGGAGCTCTAGTAAAACTGCAATATTTTCATAGCACAGAAAAGGAACAATTCAACTATTAAAACCACATTCTTACATTCTTACAATGTCCAATGTATTTACTTTGGGCATCACATTTTCTAATATTCCCTAAGGTCATGGTATAAGGCATGATTCTAATAAAATGACTCCTAATGTTTTGAATGGAGGACAACATAAAGCAGGAAACAGGGTGTCAACGTTTGTGAGAGAAAAGAACTCTCTTCTGAGAGAGTGCTTGTTTTAGTCCATTCCTGCTGCTATAACAAAATGCCACAGATGGGGTGATTAATATATAAAAGGGCCTGGGACACCCAAGTTCAAGGTGCCAGCAGATTCAGTGTCTGGGAAGGGCTCGCTCTCTGCTTCCAGAATGGTTCTTGTTGCTGGGTCCTCTGGAGAAGATGAACACTGTGTCCTCACATAAAGGAAAAGACAGAAGGGGGAATGCAGGCTCAGAAACACAAAATATCCCTAAGAACTGACGTGGAGCTAAAGATAGAAGGATGCTATTATCAGAGTTCTGGAGTTTCCTGGTCTAAGCCTAGGGCTGGAGGCAGGAGGGGACTCAGACCTTATGTTATCATTGGCCTGTGTTGAACTGCGTGTCTCTGGCAGAGTGTTCTGGGGGATTCTCTGTGAGCCGAGGTGGCCTGGTTTTCCTGCCTCTGGAGTACAGTCCCAGAGAGCCATCATGGTGCCAGGTGAAGGATTTCTCAGGCGCGTTCAGGCAGATAATGCCTCAGCCAGCCTCGGTGAGATCCATGTGTCTCAAATGAGGAGCAGAAGCCAAACCACCAGACTACAGGCCATGTGGATGGGCATGAAGGTTGCTGTCTTAGTCTGTGCTTCTACAACGAAAGGCCACAGACTGGGTACTCTGTAAAGAGACAGAGTCTGGGATGTCTAAGAAAAAGGCACTGGCATCTAGTGAGGGTTGAGCTCTGCTTCCAAGATGGCGCCTTGTTGCTGCGTCCTCACCTGGCTGAAGAGCAAAAAAGGCTGAATGCTGGCTGGAGCCTCTTTGATAGAGGCCTTAATTCCATTCACAAGGGCTCTGCTTTCGTGACTGAATCCCCTTCTAAAGCCTCTCCCCCCCTTTAAGACTGCCACACTGGTGACTATGGTTCAACACATGAACTTTGGGGGACAGTCAAACAATGGCAGAAGTGGTGGACACGGGCTGTAGAAATGAGTTGAGGGTTGAAAGTTCCACTCCCTCTCTCAATACAAAGAGCTCCCTATTACAGGGGCACACATTCCTGAAAATCAGAGGGACCTGTGAGAAACGTGCAGTTTCATTAAGTAAAACATTTGAGAAATCTTTTTAGACTATTTGAGTAGGACATTTATATGTTTGGCATTTTGTCACAATTTTACTTTTTCATTTATGAAAGTAATACATGTTTATTACATAAAAAAGAAGAAAACTAAAAGTCATACCAAATACTGTCATTTAGAGAAAACATTATGTTTACAGTTGGCAAACTTCGTTCTTGATCTGTCTCTATGGGTAATTACGACAAAAGGATGGAGAGAAAAAAAGAGAGAATTTTATTAAGATAGGGTCAGACTGTATACATTATATTTAAGTAAAAAGCATTATACTTAATTTTACTTGAATTTAATATTTAATGGAGAAACAATACTGAAAGGAAACTAAAGAAATTGCTATACTTCACATAATATTTTTTCTTATCATAAGAGATACTAGTTTGTGTAAGATTCCTTGAAAGTTAAGGGGAAAAATATTAGGCTGAAATCATTTCATTTGTTTATCACAATACCTTCGGACTACATGAAGTATCAATTGATTCCCTGATAGAAGAGATGAGATTAGAATTTCTGTACTTCCTCCCCCTTGACCTTACCCAAGTACCGTATGACTTGGGGTTTGGTTACGTCACCTATTTTGGCAAACAAATTGTGATTGGACATGATGTTAGACTCTTCTAAGTAAAAAGTTTTAAGTTTTGATATTTCTTGATTTAACACTCCACAAAGGAAACAGCATTTTCTAAAGAGGGTCCTCTCCTTTAGTCTGGATCCCGCAAGGAGAAAAAATATGGAAATGAACCCAACAGAGCCATAGCTGATTCACTGCTCTGATCTAATGTGAGCTAGATAAAAAATGTTTGTTATGAAAAGCCAAAAGGATATTAATTATGTTTGTTACAACATTAAAAGTAGTAACTTGAAAAAAACTTTATACACATATGTGTTCATATTCTCTCCTACAAACATAATTTCCTCAACTGTTTTATATTTAAATAGATTTAGTGTTTAGTACCAATTATTTCATATGAGGTCTCTATTTCTGAATGATTTTTTTTTACTCATGCCTTAATTAACTAGATTTCATCATGAAATAGGTTTTTCCAGAATGGTTCACAGATTTTATGTTTTGTAAGTTTTTCATATTTGTAAATACCTTCTTGTGGCCCTCTCCACTTGAATATCAACCTGGGTGGGTGATAAAGATAATTTCTTTACCTTAGGGTTTTGACAATAATGTCAAAAAATAGAATAGCTAAATGATGCTTATGGAAAAATTTAGAGGCCAGGCTGGTACCTCATTCATTCTTTATTATTTGTTCATTTATGATATATAATGATTCCTGTAGAGATCAAGATATGTCTCTACGGAAATCATTATATATCAGGTTTTTTCAAGTTCGTTTCTGTCTCTAGGTTTTTCATTTCATGCACATTTGTTTTTATTATAGCTTTGATTTTTTCTCTTTTCATTATTGGAGGTTTTTTTGTTTTGTTTTGTTTTGTTTTTTTGAGACAGAATCTCACTTTATTGCCCTTGGTAGAGTGCCGTGGCATCATACAGCTCACAGCAACCTCCAACTCCTGGGCTAGGCAATTCTTTTGCTTCAGCCTCCCAAGTACCTGGGACTATGCCAGAACGCCCAGCTATTTTTTTGTTGCAGTTTGGCCAGGGCCGTGTTTGAACCCGCTACCCTCGGTATATGAGGCCAGCAGTCACTGAGCCACAGGTGCCACCCTTTATTGGAGTTTTTACTTCGAGGACAACAAAAGCAGGTGTAGGGGCCTGAGACTGAAGTCCCAGTTACTCAGGAGGCTGAAGTTAAAGGATCACTTGAGCCTTAGGAGTTATAGACCCCAGTGTGCTATGAAGATGCCATGGTACTCCGGCCTGGGACCTCATATCCTTAATTAAAAAAAAAATGGGGGGAATAAAAAATTACCTCTATATTGAAACATTTCATTTAATCTTTTTTCTTTTTTAACAAAATTTACCCCTTAATTCATTTTAATTGTACAGTTCAGTGACATTCGGTCACATTTTTGTGCAACCACAGCCACCATTCATATCTAGAACTTTCTTCATTTTATAAAACTGAAACTTTCTACCCATTAAACATTTCTCCACTCCCTTCCTACTCACCCTGGCAACAACCATTCTACTTTCTGTCTATGAATTTGACTACTCTAGCTGACTGATATTACCTAGAAATAAGCCTTTGTGATTGGCTGAGTTAACTTAGCATAATGTTTTGAAGGTTCATCTATGTTGTAGTATTGTCAGAAAATCTCCTTCCTTTTTATATTACAATTACACTTTCTCTCTGTGCTGAGCTAGAGTGCCACTATGTCATCATAGATCATAGCAACCTTAACCTCCTGGGCTCAAGTAATCCTCCTGCCTTGGGCTCCCGAGTAGCTATGACTACAGGCTCTTACTGCCATGCCTGGTTAATTTTTCTAATTTTTGTAGAGATGGGTTCTCACCATGTTGCTCAGGCTGGTCTTGAACTCCTGGCCTCAAAGGATCCTCCCAAGTTGGCTAGGAGTACAGGCATGAGCCATAGTACCAGGCCAGAATTTCTTTCCTTTTAAAGATTAACATTCCATTGTACGTATTTATCACAATTTGTTTGTCCATCATCCATGTATGGGCACTTGGGTTGCTTCCACCTTTTAGCTATTGTGAATAATGCTGCTGTGGACAGAGGGACACGAATATCTGTTTGAATCTTTGCTTTCAATTCTTTTGGCAAATACCCGGAAGTAGAATTGCTGGATCAAATGGTTATTCTATTTTTATTTTCTTGAGGAACTACCACATCTTTTCCCACAGACGCTGCACCATTTTAGATTCCCACCAGCAGTACATGAGGTTCCAATTTCTTTATACCCTTACCAACACTTTTATTCCCCCCCTAATAACAGCTATCCTAAGAGGTATGAAGTGGAAGAACGTTTCTTGATCTGTTCACCACCTCTTCTCTGCTGGCTGTCATTACTTTCTCATTCTCGTCTAGACATGCTGTGAAAACTTCAAGTTCTTTCTTTCAAATTGATGAATTCAGGCATACATGTCTATTTTGTTCTTTGCTATTACTTATCTATTAGATATGTTATACACTTTTTGTGTAATCAATTAGGTTCCTTATATTTTCAGGGTGCATTTTCAATTCATTCTATAGTTTTATTATTCTCATGTATTGAAGTCAGATGTAAAAAAATTTTTCTGTCTCAAAGCATTTCCAAGGGCTTCTATTACTTGAAACAGATTTCCTTTGAGGCTAGGTTCATCTTCTGTCTTTTGCCTGCTATCTTCCTTCCTTCCTTCCTTCCTCCTTCCTTCCCCTCTTGTATGTTTGCATAGTTGTCATGCCTCTTTTCTTCTTTATCTTTAATGTATAATTCAGGCAGCTCTAACCAGTCTGCCCTTTGCTCTGAGAGGCCATGAGGGCATACTCCCTGCCACCCTGCCTTCTTTTTTCTAAGCCTACTTTTCCTCCTCTCTCAGCTGTAGTTTGAGGGTTAAATTTGGATTTTTGTCCACTTTTCTGTAACCCAAAGGCTTTGGAGTGGAGAGGGAGGGAGAGAATAGTGGGAGTCTAGCCACACTCTTTGTTGAGGGCCCTGAATCCTGTCTGGTTGCCTTCCTCTCTGTTTTAAGAGGTCACATTTCTGCAGGAATACACCTCCCTCCCACAATTTTAGGTTGTTCCCCAATAAACCCAGACCTCAGGCAGCATCTCCTGCCCCAGGCTTAGATCCTCCAGGCATTCAGGACCTTCTCCCCTTTAGAACTTTTCCTGGACTTTTCCCTGAGTTGTCCACTCTCTCCCTTAAGCTCTGTGCAAACTGGGAAGTATTTCTAAGAAAATTTTGTCTATTTTTCTTTCTTCACTAGAATTTTTGGAAGGGTAGGGTTAAGATACAAGCTACAAAAGAATCTTTCATTGTTTTTCTTTGACATTTTGTTAATATTTATGTGATGGGGTTTAACCCCTTTTCTTTTTTTTGGTTGTTTTTGTTTGTTTGCCTATTTGTTTATTAATTTTTAAGCATTTTCTTAGGTACTAGAAGCAAAAGATTTTGTAATCAGGATTTGTTCTGCTATCCTTACCTAAAATCTAACATATTTTTTAAATTTCTGCCCCAGGGTCATGGAGAGCCTCACCCACCCTCTAAAGAAGGCAAAGTTTGTGGTTCTGCAGCCTGGAGGAGATTTGTGTTAGAATGTGTGTCCTACACTGACCTCACGTTTTTCACTTACTGAATTTTGGAGAAACAACTTCTCCCCCAATAGAACACAACAGGGGCCTATCCTTTTCTTTTAGAATTCTGCCTTCTCCGGTATGAGGTGCATTTTGAAAGGGACTTTTTCCTTCCTTGATATCAGAGAAGAGCTGAAGAGAAAGTGAGGTTGGGAGGAAATTGGCCTGAGGAGATGGAGCAGTGGGGGCAGTTGTTTAGCTGAGATGGGGGTGGCTGCTCCCCAGATGCTGGCTGACAGTACAGGGGCTGTGGTGGCTGCAGTCTGTGGTGTAGAGGAACAAGCTGGATGCTCTGCTAGCCCACACTGTGTGTTACTGCCCACTCACCCTCCCTTTCTTTCCCATCCACTTCTGCCGAACTCATTGTCTCCCCCCGCCCCCACTTTCTCAGGCCTGCCTCCATCCTCAAGAAGTTCTAACATGGTATTGTATAGTGCAGAAACATAATCGACCTCTTTTGAGCATCATTGCATCACTCTATTTTTTTTTATTTGAGAAAGAGACTCTGTCACCCTGAGGAGAGTACCATGTCATCATCGTAGCTCACAGCAACCTCAAACTCTTGGACTCAAGCAACTCTCTTGCTTCAGCCTTCCAAGTAGCTGGGACTACCGGTGCCCACCACCATGCCAGGCTAGATTTTCTATTGTTTTAGTAGAGACTGAGCCTCACACTTGCTCAGGCTGGTCTCCAACTCCTGAGTTCAAGCAATCCACCCTCTCCCCAAAGTGCTGAGATTACAGGTGTGAGCCACCATGTCTAGCCCACATCACTCTGTTTACATGTCACTATAGATTCGCTTTTACAAATTATTTTAACCACTTGACAGATGTTGTCTTAGTCTCTTAAGTGATTCATAATGATTGGATCTACATGATTTTTATTTTTTGAATTATATCATAAATGCATACATCATGTATACATTAATGCATGTATGGGGTACAATGTGCTGATTTCATATAGAATTAGGAGCATTTACATCACCCTGGTTAATATAAACCTCATCTAGTTTACTTAATTATTGTGTTAAGACATTTATAGTCTATACTTAATAATTCTGACAAGTACCCTTGCATTATGATTTTTAAAAAAAGAAAATAATCCTTTAGACTCACATTTCTGTTCAAATAGAAGAGCTCCTTCATTTATGACTTAATGATCACAAATGCAAAGCACACAAATTTTCACATTGATCCAGGAAGAAATGTTAAAGATCTTTTCTGATATGCAAAAAAATCATACCGTACCTGGTGATTGATCCAGTAATGGAGCTTTGCTATATCTACAAATTTTACAGCTTTGGGGATCATACATCACTAAATTTTGGACATGCTTGAAAAGGTCCACAGTCCTCAAAATTCACAGAGAACCATAGGAAAGGGAATGAGCCCAGGTCCCACAAGGCATGCTCTGCTGGCACTGGCTGGGGCTTGCCGGAGTGGTGCCCATCAGATCTGGCCTGTGGATTGCCTTTCAGAATCCTCTTCCTCATGTCACTTGACTGCGGCTTGAGTCTCCCTTGGATGACCTGGTGACTTTACAGGCAATATTGAGTTAGTTTTTCCCCTTTGAGATTGATTCTGCCAAGAACTTGAATTTCAATGGCATTTTTTCCTCTCTGTGATAGGGAGTAAGGGGTCCTTGATTGGTGCTCAGGGCCAGTAAGAAGAAGGGGCTTAGGCATTTTGCCACTCACCTGTCCCCTGAGCTTGCTGAGAATTCTCTCAGGCAGATCCAGTGGCCTGGTCAGGTTTTCTTGGACTACTCAGTTGTGCAAGACCATTTTGTATCTAAGGCTCCTTTCTTCTGAAAGGTAGTTTTGTGTCATGCAGGTCTATCAACCTGAACATGACTCTTGCATTTACTGGTGCTTGAAAAAATTCCATGTACTTGTGGTATCTTCTGTGAGCTTTCTTCTCAGCATGAGTAATATTTCCAAACAAATATATTTTATTTGAGGGAATGAAGGTGGAATAAGATTAAGACCTGAAGCCCAGACCCACTCTCTATGATTCTAATAATAATAATTTTAATAAAGTGGCCCCAATGAATAGGGTGTATGAGAATAAATTTAAAATAATGTATGCAAAGTGCACAGTATAGTTCCTGGCATGTAGTAAGTGTTCAGTAATAAAAATAAGGACTCCTGGACAGTCAGTGTAATAGATGCATATGTCTGTATGATTACTTATAATTATTTTATTTTATTTTTTTTCTTTGAAACAGAGTCTCACTTTGTCACTCCCAGTAGAATGCCATGGCATCATAGTTCACAGCAACCTCAGACTCCAGGGCTCAAGCAGTTCCCTTGCCTCACTGTCCTGAGTAGCTGGGATTACAGGTGCCCACCACAACTCCTGGCTATTTTTAAAGATAGGGTCTCATTCTTGCTCAGGCTGGTCTCGTACTTGTGAGCTCGGGTAATCTGCCCACCTTGGCCTCCCAGACTGCTGGGATTACGGGCATTAACCACTGCACCTAGCCTGATTGCATACAATTATTAGTTATTTTAGCCACTTGAAAAGTTAGTCAACATCAAACATGTGTGGGAGATTTCCTAAACCAACAACATAGGCGTGAGTCCTTCAATCATTCTTAAGAAATAAATGCCATAATACTATATGTGGGACAAAATATGTATTACTATGTATTATGACATACTATGTGTTGAATAGAATATATGTTAGCATATATATATATATATATATACATCTATATATACATACATATACATGAAGCAAACTTCATAAACATTTAAAATATAGGTGATTTACGGAGCTCTGTCTATATGCCAGGTATTATACAAAGCACTTTACAAATGTGATCTCATTTAATCCTACAGCAACTCTTCCAGGTCAGTGTCATTTTTATTTCTGCTTCTAGATGAGGCAACCAGTTGTGTGTATGTGTTGCACAGGCAATATATATGTATGTGCGCTAGGGAGCCTTAAGGATCTTCCCTGTGGTCACAGAGCTTCCAAGTGACAAGCCAGGATTTGAACCTAAGCGTGTCAGAATCAAGTCAGGGTCTGATTTTCAAGGCACCACTCTCCCTCTCAATAGCTATTTACTTGTTGGCTGTTCCCCAGGCTGCCACTCACAAACTCTCCAGCCTTCCCCAGAGCTTTGATATTGCCTATACCCTTAAGTGTTTGTTTTCTCTATCTTATTTACTGCTTTCAACACCACTACCAGGTAGCTACTTACATCTTCATTTTATAGCTGAGAAAGCAGGCTCTGGGGAGTAAATCACAGAGCTCTGAAGTGGCAGAGCTGGCATTGACCATGAGTCTGATTTCAAAGTCCTTCATCTTCTTTCCACTTCACCACACCCTTGTCCACATAACCACCACCAACCCACCCACTTGGAAACCTCTCCCCTGTGCAGGCAGCAGGACAGCTGACCAGGGTGAGGCCACCCCAACAGTTCCAGCCTTCTGGTCATGCACGTTCTGGAGTTTAATTGTAGGGGAAGAGAACCAACCAGTGAGTCAGTGCCTGGCTCTCTTGGGAAGCCTGCTTTTGACCCTGGGCTCCAACCCAGCCCTACTAAGATTATAAGCCCTGACAGCCTCCCAGCTGGAGGTGTGGCCAGCCTGCCAGTGGTCTGATTGATGGCATTTGTTACGGTTGTAACACTGGGCGTTGTTTTAGCACTTCATCTATTTCCCTTTAGATGGCTAGTGGTAAAGATCTTCATCATTGTCTTTTGATTAATCTTATATAAAAAGAGGATGCTAGCAAGCACCAAACATATCTGGAAGGATTTCAACCCCAATTAAGTGTGTACTGTAGCATGATTTGATTCGTAGGAAACGCATAATAAGGGATTCAGACTAAGTCATATTTAACATGAAACCAGGGAGTAAATTTAGGTGCCTAACAATGTGGAATATGTAGTTATCCAGCCTAGAGTTTCAGGCTGTTCGAGCTCTCTAACTCTCCAGACATTCATCAACATTACCAAAGTTTTTTCCTATTGAACCATGAAGATGGAAGTCACCATGTGGTTCCCCTCTTATTTGTTAAGGAGGTCTGTTGTCTGTTCCTTGATAAAAAAAAGTGCTGCCTCAGTGCAAACTAAGTCCCCTATTGCTGCATACCTTCATTTCATTTCCACATGGGCCTGGGGAAATACACAAAAACCTGGTGTCAGGGACCGGAGACTCACTAGTTAGAGAGACATGTGTCAATTCTAGGCATCTTGTTTGTATGTCAAACTATTTCTTTACATTCTTCCTCTCCCACCATGAGCTGCTAATGTAACATTCACCAAAAGGAAATAGCAAACTCAGCAGCTACTGAGGCATTCATTTTTACTTCCAATCAGTTCCACTGAACAACCTAGCATTTTTGGAGAAGTCGTAGCACTGCCTGTATTCTTTTAGGCCACTTTATTGCATATACAATATATATCTATTGAACACTTATTACTTGGCATTGTCTTAAAGTAATTTGATTTTTGTGTCTTTTTTTCTTTATGTACAAGGACTTTTAAAAAATTTTATAGATTTTGCTATAAATTTTGCTACTGAATGTTTAGTTTCTTGGTCATTCCTGTCTCTTCTCTTATTTCCTGTTTTGCCATTTTAGCCTACTTTCAATGAGTTTTTCCTCCTCTATGTCTTTTTAATTGGGATGAGAAATATTTTTCCCTAAATTTCCTTCTGGGTACCATAATAAATCATCTTCTGGTTTTGGTTCATACTGTAAATCTTTAAGAAGGCTACCTTTTATTTATCTGGTATAAAGTTAAGTTATCCCCCGCCTTTTCATGTTTTTAAAGAAGAGAAATGATGTTTTCTTTTTCTTTTTCTTTTTTTGCAGTTTTGGCTAGGGCTGGGCTTGAACCCACCACCCTCAGTATGTGGGGCTGGTGCCCTACTCCTTGAGCCACAGGTGCCACCCCAAGCGACAATATTTTCACAGACAAAGTTTGTGGTTTATTTTTGATCTCCTTCCTTAAATGGGCAGCTGAACAGTGTATTAACATGCACAGCTACTACACACATTCTCCAACTCCACGCTGAGCAATCTCAAGGGCTCTACTGGATTGATGCACCTTGCTTCCACCTGCTGACACTTTGACCCTGAGGGACATTCTAGAAGGCTGTAATCCCTAAGGTGCACTGTTCCTGGGACTGCTTCTGAGAAGCACCACTGATTATTATGATTTAATTTGGGGGATTTTACCTTCTATTTACTTTCTGGGAATTCCCATCTGACTAGATAAAGAAACAAAGGATACAGGCAGGGATGAAGGGATGGTAAAGGATGATGCCAGGCCTTAAAGTGCATCGCCCCATGGAAAGATGGCCTCTGTCATCCATTTAACAGCTATCTTGCACTTCTGAGCCAGGGATTGGATACTGACAGAGGAGGAAACTTCTTACTTATCTCCTGTCTATTTTGGGGTGAGGGAGAGAAGCCAGCTCTATTTTGAGTGGTTACCATACAAGAGATCATGGCTCGTGTACTTAATCTCATTTTTTTCTAGTCTTTTAGTTAATGAAAGTTGATACTTGATTCTGCAAATAGGTTATTTAGAGCCAGTTTTGGTGGTGGTGTATGTTTTCATATTTTGTGTGTCTCTGGTTTTTTTGGATTTTTGAGGAGAGTTTGAATGAATAAGAGCCTCTAAGCCAGATACCATTTCAAACCCAACTTTCTCCCAGTCTTCATTTCTTAAAAGCAAAAAGCCCTTTAGTTCAAAATATGGTTATGTTGATATCCTTGTAGATAACGCGTCACGTACATGACAGGAAAGAAAGGTCTATTCAGCCGGGACTGTTTCTCCAAGGCAGAGAGTCGTCTAATGAGGAATAGATTTCATGGAACAAGGTTCCTCATTGTCTAGAGAGACTGCATTGACAGAAAGACTACATTGATGAAACCATCTGATCTTTTAACCCATTCACCTTATGTGGAGCAATTCCATAAATTATAATGATCTAATAGCAGAGCTTGGAAACACCTGAATGAAAAACCATGTAGCCCTGAGAGCAGATTGTGTTTTCCCTGCTCAGGGGTCAGTTACAGTGGGACGTTGACCAATTTCCCATCTCTCCTGAGGATTGGTGCTGCAGCTCATTTCAAGCATGTGCATTCAGCCCACTATGACTTCATTACCAGGGGACACTTCCCACATGTGGGATGGGAAGAGGAGTGCCTTCCTCTCATCACAGGGATGTTGACAGAGCTGAGTCTCTGCTGCATGGGAACAGCGTGTAGACAAATGTTTGGCACAGGAACAGGGCTTGGCCTCCAACATCTGAGCTGCTGAAGCCCAGCAAAGCGCGGCAGCCAAAACAGCAGAGTGCTAGCAGCTTGCTTTACAAAACCTGCATTTAACAAAGTGTCAGTCTGGACTCGGTGTGATGGACAGTCCTGCGCATGGAGACTTCATGTAATGGCCTCAGGATGGGTTTGGTGGATGGGATAAAAAGATATTTGTGAGTCTGTTTGCTCCTGGTGTTCTGCTTCTTTTTCACCAGAGCTCAAGGACTCTGAGCCAGGCTCATAGTAGTTTTTGTAGAATAGTATGGATAGCTAAGAGCAGGATCACATACAAAGTTTGCCATATCTTTGGAAGTCTTTTTTGCTGGGTCTTTTATCTTATTTTAAATGTATTAGACTAATTAGGTGTTGGGGTTGTACTAAGGAGAAGTTGGTGGTAGTCTATCTGCCCACTGATACTCCATCATCTACACAACTCTCAGTAGAGAATTACATATGTGAGAATGCTAATTAGCCTTTGTCAGTGTTGGCACTGAAACTCTGTGGCTAATAATTGAAATAATGATCTCACAGAGATCATTTATAGGAGCTAGAAAATAAGTGTGTTTGTTCCCATATGTGTGTGTAGATTCTAAAAAACAGCATACTCTCAGTTATTCAGTGTGATTGTCAACTTTGTGAGTGGCCATTTCCCTCCATTTTCCTATACACACATCCATCTTACTTCCCTCCTCCACACTGAGAAGAAGGAAATGAAGGGAAACTCTATAATCAAATCAGAGTGTTGAGTTTATTGCTGGTGACTATCTTTTCACCAAGGACTAAATCTGCAAATGGCATTTAGCCTCCCACCGTCTGCCTGGTCCTAGAGGCTGAACTTTATGTTGACAGGATAGAAAAAGATCACCCAGGCGTGGTGGCTCATGTCTGTAATCCTAGCACTCTGGGAAGCCAAGGAGGGTGCATCGCTTGAGATCAGGAGTTCAAGACCAACCTGAGCAACAGTGAGACCTCATTTCTAATAAAAATAGAAAAACTAGCCAGGCATAGTGGTAGACACCTATAGTTCTAGCTACTGGGAAGGCTGAGGGAAGAGGATTGATTGCCCAAGAATTTGAGGTTTCTGTGAGCTATGATGATGAAATGGCACTCAACCCAGCATAACAGAGTAAGATTCTGTCTTAAAAAAAAAAAAAAAAAAAAGGAAAGGAAAGAAAGAAGAGAAAAAAGATCTTATCTTGTTCACATTGTCCCTGATTTAAGGCAACCAGGTTACCTCAGACTGATTCTGGAATTTTCCCTGATGTCATTTGAGTTCTCTTGGTTAGTCTCAAAATCTCAAAGCCATGCTTGATAAATTACCACAAGGTTAGATTTTTCTGTGGTAATAAACAACCTTAAAATCTCCAGCACTTATCACAATAAATACGTAGCTTTCTCTCACAGTTTGGAAGTTAGCTGCAGCTCTGCTGGTTCCACTGGGTTCAGCTGGAATTGCCTCTGAGCTAGAGGCTGGGATTAGATCTGCTTCCTACATCTTCTCATCCTCCCACCCAGACTGAAGGGGCAGCCCCAATCTGCCCCTTGGGGAGCATGTTGTCCTATGAAGGAGGGGAGAGGGCAGCAGGAGTGAACACTGTGAAAATTCAAGAAATATTTGTTAATCGCTCATGTAAGGGTTTTTAAAAAACTGCCAGGATGAATTGAAAAAGTCAAATATTTGACAACAATGCTGAAAGTGTGTAGAGAGAACAAAGCATTTTTTTTTAATTGTTGGGGAATCATTGAGGGTACAATGAGCCAGGCTATACTGCTTGCATTTGCTGGGTGAAGTCCCTCTATTAATGGTGTCCCGCCCCCAAGAGGTGTGTCACACTGGAGAACAAATCCTTAAAAACAAGAAAATAGCTATAGGATGTTGGCCACAGCCCCTTGCACCACAGCCTGTGGTACATCATGTGGAAGACTGCATCACATATAATTAAAACACATCTCCTTATTGATTAAAACTCACAATTTTACTTCATTTCCTAAAAATATGTGGAATATTTTAGCCACTATTAGTTTGGCTACTGGTTATGGCTTGGAGAGAAAGGCTGTCAAAGAAGTGACATTTTGACAGGATGTTGGAATGCGGCACAGTCTTGTTAGAGAACTCTTAGTTCTCTCTGCAAGAGGAGCCTCTCCTAATCCATAGGCTGATGTGGATATAATGTAAACAAAAAGGAAGAAAAGAAGAAATAATGATGAATGAACTTGTTTAGGCTTTTTCTTCTTTGCCTGGGAAGCAAAACAAATACAGGGTTGAGATCATTAATCAGAATTATACGCCCCACCCAAAGATAATTTCTAGAAAATGAATTTCTAAACATTTAAGAACCATTAACCCCATTGTAAGTACTGGGTAAATTTGAAGGAGAAAGAATGGCCAGGAAACCTCCATGGAAGATGTAAACACACTGAAAGTCAGGAGCTCTTACTGGTCCTCTGATTCCTTCTTATTGGTTATGACTTTGAAAACTCAAGTGTTAGATTCCCCAAGATTTTCAAAGAGATTTAGAAGACATGATCATCAAATGCATCATGGACATAGAATTCCTAAGACTCATTCTCGGCATAGAAATTCACATGCACACACATTCTCTAGTCAATCCTCTAACTCTTGCAGAGGGTCGGATTCTGTGTGCCTAGCAACAATTCTATTTTTTGTGTGTTTTATCCTTCCTCTCAGCTTCCTTGCTAGGCTCTGGGGAATTAGCAGGACTTACCACCAATTGGAGTTCAGAGGTTTTTGGCCCAGAGTGAGGCTTGCTATCATCAGGTATGTAAAATCTTGCCCAGTATAGTCAGAAGTTAAAATCAAACCATCATAAACCTGCAGGACTTATGACCCTAAAAGCCCTGAGGGAGTTTCTTGGATCAGACCTCAATGGAACATTGCCCAAACCCCCATGTGGGAAATATATAAGAACAGTGCTATGTGATTCTGTGCAGTGTGAAGGCTGAGGCAGCCGCAGAATGCTTTCATAGACTGATACAATGATAGATTAGCACACATTTAATCCAAGGCTGGGGCTTTAGAGGAGTCAGCCTTCCTCAGCCCCTCCTTCCTCTTTGTTAATGTTAATAGTCCAGAGGACCAGGTTTAATGGTAACAGGCATTTTTCTTTTGTGATACAATTATTCTATGTTTAAACCAATTAGAAAGTCATTCAATAAAGAAAGGAAGTGTCAATGGGACACCAGAATGGGTGAAATTTGCTTTAGGATTGTAGAGTTCTAGACTGATTAGGGTTGGAGAAATAAGAGGACCTAACAGGTAGTTTAATAGCTATTAAGTAACAGAAATAAAGAATTTACACATTTTACCGTATCCACATATCACTGATTTTAAGAAAGCCTGCTCATATAAACAAATGAATTAAGGTCTATTATTCACATGACACAAATTCTTTGTTTTTCCTAGAGGTTCCTAAGGGATAAGTTTCATGGTTTTATCTAAGACATATTTGATTTGCAAATATCCAATGGGTATA
This sequence comes from Galagoides demidoff, assembly GCA_963574575.1. Taxonomy (NCBI): domain Eukaryota; kingdom Metazoa; phylum Chordata; class Mammalia; order Primates; family Galagidae; genus Galagoides; species Galagoides demidoff. The sequence continues at coordinate 39,403 of CAUYQV010084111.1, forward strand.
TGACTTTTCCGGAACTAACTTATCGTGCAAAGAATGCTACTTTGCAAAATTATCAGAGGAAAAGATGCCATGTTGGAAAAGACTCAAGATATAAACACAAAGTTCTTAGCATAGTTTACGAGGGAGACCAAAATTATATGAGATGGACATTAAGTTCATGAACTCATTCTAGAAAAAGTGCTTCATACCTCATTGCAGAATATCATTACCGGTTACCTTCAAAGTACTCCACTTGGGAAGCTAGGCACTGACAACTTAATTGTCATAGGCTGTCTTGAGAAAAGCTGAAGAAACAGGGCAATGTAACGGAGTCTGTCAATCTAATGCCAGTGTGTATGTAGTATGAGGTATTTTGATCATGGAAATGATCTAGCTGCACACCCTAAACAGAAAATACAGACAACACCAAGCTGTAGGGTTAGCCCTCTTTGTTGTACTCCATATCAGATTCTATGTTCCATTGGAACTTAAGCAGAAAACAAAAACAAATCAAATTACAAGTTTCTGATTGAATGTCACAAACCTCCTTTAGATAAAAAATTTGTCTCTTAACAGAGAGCTCTTTGCAGTGTGACATCTCTAAGACATCCAATACACCCTTACCTTAACTTCTAGATAGCTTAAGCTATCTGACTTGTCAGAAGCTCTAAATATTAGCACGTGGAGCTGAACATATCTACGTCATAATCCCATAACAATTAAAGATGAGAAGTCAATAATTTGCATATACAGTGGTTCTGGTAGAAGAACTATAAGTAATGAATGACCCTTCTCCCCAAGTCTTTGGGAAATTAATTGCCCAGGGATCTCTTTAATAAGAGGAAGGTTGTCTGCCTCAAGGTCTGCAATCTACCTGATTTTCTTTCTTCTGAGTCTTTTCCTCCCATCTCTGGGAACTGCTCTGGAAGTCATTAAGAGGAATGAGAACAAACCTAGGATTTGGAGTTGTGTTGTAGGAAAGATGGCATGAGTTCAGGGTGTCCCATCTGGACTGCAGATTCAGATTTTAGCTCCTGGATGTGTCCCAGATCCCCAATTGCATGGGCACATTGCATGGGTACAAATTTAGCTATGATTGGTATAAACCCCATGAAAAATACACCCAATAGTACATCTGATGTTTTCTCTAACCTATCTAGAGGTTCTTGGGAGTGGTGATGATGACAGTGATGGTAGTGAATGGTTTGTGTGTGTGCGCCTGGTGTTATGGTGAGTAGCTTTTCTTAGTACTCTGAAGTCTTTTTTGGAATGACTTCTCTGGGCCCTCTTGGCTTTTTCCTCCTGGTCCTGTCTAACACTATGTCATATCCTTGGGCACAATCCTTATCCCTTCCTATCCAAAGGATGCTGACTGTGTGTGGCATTCTTCACTGAAGGTTTGGGACTAGGATTACACAATACAAAAATATGAAATGGAAGCTTGACATTGTCTTCTTAGAGTACTGTGGTCATTCCTCAAATGAAGAAGTTTTGCTTCTATGTTGCTATCTCCAAATCATTCATTGTTCTTCCTTCTCTTCTCCAGTTCAGTTACCCTACATTCTGCTTTCCCCAAATTCCTAAGTATTTCATATAGAGATCAGTTTAGTAAGCCTGTCTCCATTCCAACCTAGTTTACTTTGTTCTTAACTGCTTCTCAAACCTAAACAAAGAAGATTCTTTTATTAAAGGAATTCTACCTCTTAGCAAGAGTTAAGTAAATTCAATGAATTCTTCTTACTTTCTAGCTTCAATGCATACCTGTCACTCAGTAAAAATACTTTCAGAGCACCTATACAAGCCAAGATTTTGGAGTCTCTTAAATCCAGTTTTTCTGTGGGCATGTCGCCTTATTTTACTGAGCCACACCAGTTTTGGAGGTGGAATGACCAGAGATCCTGGGAATTTTCCTCTGCTTGTTCCATCCCCTTTTGTGTTAAAGGGTATAATTGGGAAGAATGTATAGGTCCTTTTTTCTAGGTTCTTCTCTAAAGTTTCCTTGTGGTTCCAGGCTATTCCTCTTCCCTGTTCCCTCTGCCTTGGCACTTTCAAAGCTGGGGACCAAATACTCTGCCGAGAATAGCTGCAATTCTCATCCCAATTGAGAATTGATGTCTCTCTGTGGTGGGGCAGCCCCAGGAATGACACTTACTTCAGAGCACCATAAGATAGCTTTAGTAATCCATTCCAAACACCTCTACTTAAACAAAGGATATGCTTTCAAAGGCTATTTGTAGAATTATTTGTTCCCAAGTCCTTCATGATTAACAGCTTCATTTATAGCTGGGCAAGCAATTTTCTTTTGTGTTGATTTGTGTTCTATTGGGCATCTGTTTTGAAAAAGTAAACCAGTTTTGCCCATACTGAAATTCTACTGTAATAGGGTCACCATGTACAACACCCTGCCTTACCCTATGATCTCTGCAAATGATGTCAGGAATACTTTAGTAGCTACAGCATCCACTGTTATCATCACTCACTTTGATGTTACACAGCGTTGAATGGGCCTGGAAACAATGGAGCCATCAGAAGCAGTGGACCAAAAAAGTTTTTGCCTCAGGCTTTCATGGTCAAGTTCTACAACATGGCCCTGGCCTTCTCCTGAGTTAGCATGAGGCTAGAAGACTTTTGGTATTAAAGTGAAGTACTCTATTTTATCAGCCACTTTTTCTTTGTCTCTTCCTGACTACTGTCCTTTGCTTAGGCCCAGTGATTTTCACATTGCACGATTTGCTCCTACTGAGGAATGACTCATCCCACAATCTGTGGACATCTGTCATCCTCTTGGCAATTTTTGGATTTTACTTTTAAATTTTGCTTCCAGTGCCATAAGAAACTTTATAAATAGCACTTTTGAAGTTCTCAATGCCTTTTTACTCATCAAAGATTAAGCGCTTGTCAGAAATAACAGAAATAGAAGCATCATAGTGTGGGGTAACCAGAGGATGGTTGAACATAAGATATGGACAATGACAGCACCTCTGGTAGCTGAGTTCCTAGTCTTTTGCTTTGGGGCATGACTTTGTTTATAATTTTGTAGATGTATGGGGTGAAAGTCTGAAAGTTTATAATTTTGTAGATGTATGGGTCGAAAGTCTGTAAGTTACAAGTTAAGTATCTCCCTCTTGCTGTTGAGAGGGAGAGCTGTTCTTGTGAGGTACCTTAGGGCCTGGGTCATTGTGCAATATCAGTCTTTGATCCACAATTAGCTTTCCTAATTGAATCTCTATCCTGAGATCTACTCATTAATCCTATGCCTTCAGCACACCTAGTTTATTTTCCAGGGGCCTCTCTCTGGTGCTGGCAAAGATCTCTTCTCTCTCACTTTGTTCAAGAGTCTTCATCTCTGTGACTCAGTGAAGAGTGGGGGAAGGAGGTAGAGTGGACATTAATATTTCTGCTGAAATTTCCTTTTTATTTCTTCCTTACAGCCTAGATGTGCTCAGCGGCCATACTCCTTATTCCAGAGTTCCCAAGAAAGATACCCTGATGAAGCTCCTTATCATGATGCTTGCCAAAGTGATATGAATTAACACTAGGACTTGCAAACCAAGTTTTTCCTCTATTTTGTTCTAGACTAGCCAGTTCCCAGTGGCAAATGTAACCTGAAGATTCAGTGAAACCCTTGTTAATCCCCTACCTCCCCTTCCCGGGGGAGTCACAGGGAGAGAAGGAGTGGAGGACCTAGATGTTGGCCCAGATCAAACTTTATCATGGCCCGTGTGACACACTCATGGACCTCAAAAGAACTCTGCTCCACCTATTTTATAGGATTTTGCTCTATAACTTAACCCCAAAGATGCCAAGACTTTCCAATAAATGGTTGCCCTGGAAACTCAAAGAAAGCCAGGACAAACCCAAGGTATGAAATCATTGTTTAGAATGTCCCTGGCCTGCTCTTTCTAATTCTTGGTTGATGCTTTTTGGAAAGGTTTTCTGTTGCTGAGGAGGAGGCCTGAAACTGTACATGCTACATAAACAGAGAAGTCAAACTGCTTCAGAGGGGACCCAACGTAAAACAGGCAACCAGCCCTGCTTTGAACTACATCAAAGTCCCTCCCTTAGCTTTAATTCCATACCCAATACAAGGCACACCTCTGCTGTCCCCTGTACATGCTCAGCCTGATACCACCAACATTTTTTGTTCTTTGGTTGTAAAGGTGTCACACACACATTTCTTAGACCCGTTTTCTTCTTGGGATTATTTCATAGGCTCACCTCATAAAAAAAAAATAAGAAAGAAATAATAGTAAGATAGTTGTTTCTCATCATGATCATTAGTGTTTCTCTGGCATATTTTTTCCATCTTTTTCCTTTTAACCTGTTTGTGTCTTTACATTAGAGTTATCGCTATATTACAGATAAGACACAGTTGATCTTGCTTTCTTAATTCCTTACGAAAATTTCTGCCTTATTGTAGTTCACATCATACATATATCAGGTTATTATTGATTTGGCTGGGTTTAAGTTAGGGTGACCAGATTTTAACATTGGTAAAGCGGGATAGCATGGCTGGGGGGTGGGGCGGGGGCAGGGCCTGAGAACAAGGCAAACTTTGATAAGCAGTTCTCCATATCACTTCTCAACAATTATTTGTTATTATTACAGTTTAACATTATAAAATTAACAAAATAATATAAAACTCATATCCTGGCGAAATAGCCACACAGCAGCCAAAAGCCATATATTCCCTTCCTGTTCTCCTGCATGCTTTCCAAAAATCGGAACTTTTTAAAAACGCCACGGGACAGGGGACAAATTGTTAAAAAGTGGGACTGGCCCGGCCAAAAGCAGGATGTCTGGTCACCCTAGTTTAAGTCAACCATCTTGCTATGTATTGTTTATTTATTACACCTATTCCTTCTTCCTTTTTCCCTCCTCAGTTTTTGCTTTTTTTTGATAAATCAAGAATTTGTCATGATTTCATTTTGTGACCAAAAGCTCAGAGATCAGTTTAGTAAGCTTATGTTTCAATTCAACCTGTTTTACTTAAAAGTATATTAGCCAGACCTTTTTAGATTTAATTTTTAGTGGTTTCTCTAGATTTACAATCTTCTTAAAGTTTTCAATTTCTATTGTAAAATGACACTATGCCATTTCATGTATAATGAAAGGAATTTATAACAACATATTTTCATTTCTATTGTCAGTACTTTGGCTATTGTGGTGATACGTTTTACAAATCCCACAATACAGTCTTCTTATTTTTACTTTAAACATATGTATGTCATAAATTACACAACATTGCTACTAGTTTTGCTTTATCTCTTAATCTTAAGTAAAATACAAAATGGAAAGGTTTTAAATATTTAATCACATATATATCATTGATGGGGTGCTTATTCTTTGACTGAAACTTAATTCATTCTGAGTTCTTGTTTGTCTGAAAATGTCTTTATTTTTCCTTTATTTTTGAAAGATATTTTTACTGGATTAAGAATTATAGGTTGATATAGCCTTTCTTTTTCTTTTCAACTTTCAGCACTTCAAAGATGTTGTTCTACCCTCTTCTGGCTCACATAGTTACTTCTAAGAAATATATTTTTTACCCTAGTTCCACTCAAATAACATATCTTTTTCTCTGTTTGCTTTTATAATTTTTCTTTTATTACCTTTTCTGTTTTTTTTAGAAATTTGATTAGTATGTGTCTTGATTTTTTTTTTCTAATTTTTGCAATGATTTTCCTTTGGGTTCACTGAACTTAGTGCATCATTAAATTCAGAAAAAAATTTCAACCATTAATTCCTTATAACATTTTTATTCCTTCATTTCTTTATTATTATTATTATTATTGGGGATTCATTGAGGGGACAAAGAACCAGGTTACACTAACTGCATTTGTCAGGCAAGTCCCTCTTATAAATGTGTTCCTCCTCCAAGAGGTGTGGCAAACACTGTGACCTCCAAACCTCTCTCCACTCCCCATTCCCCTACCACCCACTGTGTACTAGGTCATAAATTATCCTCATATCAAAATTCAGTACATTTGATTCTTGCTTCTCCATTCTTGTGATGCTTTATTGAGAAGAATGTGTTCCACCTCCACCCAAGTTAGTACAAAAGATATATAGTCTCCATCTTTTTTTATGGCTGAGTAATATTCATGGTATACATATACTAGAGAAGAAAAAAAAATTCTTTTATCATAAGCACATTTGCACTAGACTGCTTATTGCAGCTCAATTTACAATTGCTAAAAAGTGGAAACAACCCAAACGTCCACCAATCCAGGGATGTATTGACAAGCTGTGGTATTCTTTCACTTTTTTTCTATTCCTCTTTTGAGACTCCAAAAATACAAATATCAAACCATTTTCTGTTATCTCAGAGATCACATAGATACCCTCATTTTTCTATAATTTTCCCATTTCTGCTTTGTTTGGCTAATTGTATTACTGTTTCTTCAATTTCATTAATCTTTTCCTTTGGAGTGTATAATTCTTTCATTTAGGTATTTATTATGGGGGGTTCTAGATGTTCTGCTTGTTCTATTTTTATAGTTTCTATTTGTATCCTGTGTTCATGTGTTTCAATAAATAATCAGATCGATAGCCTTTGCAATTTCATTCTTTCAATCATTTGTTCTGTTTCTATTGAAAATTGTTATTTTGGTTATCGGTCACATTTTCTTGCTTCTTGAAATGTCAAATAATTTTTTGTTGTATGCTGGGCTTTATGAATAATATGTCATCAACTGTCAGGATTTTATTATTATCCTAGTTTAAAGAGTGTTGGCCTTTCTGCTGGCATTCAGTTTAGTTTGCTATTCATTTCTTTTATATTAAGACTTTTAAAAGCTTTTATTAGGGTGACTCTAGAGCAGTGGTTCTCAACCTTCCTAATGCTCCAGCCCTTTAACACAGTTCCTATGGGTCGCGATCCCCAGGTTGAGAACTACTGTTCTAGAGTATCCTATACTTTAGGGATATTTTAACCCACTCCTAAAGTATAGCTTTTCTGGGGTTTATCCTAGGATGACCAGAAGTCCCGATTTTGGCGGGACAGTCCCACTTTTCAACAATTTGTCCCGCGGTGTTTTTAAAAAGTCCCAATTTTTGGAAAGAATGCACGAACTGGCTGGAGAACAAGAAGGGAATATATGGTTTTCAGCCGCCATTTCGCCAGAATATGAGTTTCATATTATTTTTGTTAATTTTATAATGTTAAACTGTAATAAATAATTGATGAGAAGTGATTATCAAGAACTGCTTATCAACGTTTGCATTGTTGTCAGGCCCTGCCTGCCCCACGCCCCTCCCCCGCCCCTGCCCCGCCCCTGCGCCATGTTGTCCCGCCTTACAGATATTAAAATCTGGTCACCCTAGTTTATACTGAATTCTTGAAGTGATCGAAACTATCTTCTCTGGTCAGGAAGAGAATAATCTCTCAGCCCTGGGTGAACTCTGTGAACAATTCAGTCCCTAACTCCTAAGTTGCTGCTTGTCTAGTCTCCTGAAATTTCATCCTTGGGTACTCACCAAGGATACCCCTATGCACATCCCTCTCCTCTCCCCTCCTCTCCCCTCCCCTCCTCTCTTCTCTCCCTTATTCCCCAGGCAGAACATGTCTTAGGACATGCAGATTTCTTAAGCTATTTTTCTGCATAGGTCAGTGCTCCTAGAACTCTGGCTGCAACTTCCTGAAGTCTGATCTCAGTCTCCTTAACAACTTAGCAAGCCTGCCACACTCTGCTGGGCACCCCCACCCTGCTCCATAGCTGCAGCATGCCTTCAGGCACCAAGCAAGCATAATTACAGTAATCAGCTCTCAGGGTTCCCTTTTCACAGAGATAAGAATCCTGCTGTGCACGTCAGCCAGTGACTGGGAACAGCTGTTTCATTTCTCTCCCCTGGTTTTCTAGTCATCTATTTGGGGAAGGTAAATCCAATTTTTGCTACTTCTTCATGGCTGTAAGTAGATTTTGCAGCTATGATTGAGTTCAGGATCTTGGGATGAAGAGATTATCCTAAATTATCCAGGTGGGCCCAATGTAGTCATAGATGTCCCTTATAGATAAAAGACACAGGCGGGAAATCCAGAGTCGGAGAAGGAGATGTGATGACAGAAGCAGAGATTGGAGTGGTGTGGTCATGAGAAAAGGAATCCTGGCAGCCTCTAGAAGCTGGAAAAGGCCGGGAACAGATTATCTCCTAGAACCTCCACAAGGAATGCAGCTTTGCCAATGCCACGCACGATTTGACCCCCATGAGACACATTTCAGACTTCTGCTCTCTAGAGCTTTAAGAAAATAGATTTGCTTTGTATTAAGTCACTATGTATTTGGTTATTTGTTACAGCAACAGTAGAAAGCTAAAGCAAATTTTAAAAAGATATAGTCCCCCCCCAAAAAAAGATATAGTCCCTGTCTTCGAGGTCGTTATTATTAATGCTTAGACATTCTCAGTTGGTCTATATTAGCCATTCTCAATTCAGTGTCCTTTGTGTTACATTCATATCTCCCAATGCCCAGGCATTTGTGTGCCATCATTGTGGCTTTTTTTTACTACAACTTCATATCACCTAATACCACACCTGTAACTTTTGAAAATAGCATAAGAGGAATCATCATGGTGCTGCAACCTCTCCATAAACAAATATGTTTGTAAAAATCACAAGTTGGGAATACTAATTATGTCTTAATTAGTGCATTAAAATATGTCCATATTCACCGGAATGATTCTTCCACATCCCACAGCCCCCAATTACCTTACAAACCAGTGGTGATGCATATCAGTATTTTGGGACACTCAGTCTTACTCCACCCAACATTCAGAGGGGTTTTCATGTCTTGGAGCTTCCTGCTGCACACTGTCGCTTGCTCTGATGAATTCAGGCTCAGTAGCATGACTACCAACTTGCGCAGCAGTGATGGTGGGAAGGTGCCAGGCACTTGGTTTCTTGCTGATCCATGATGCTATTAGGTACTAGGTTTTAATCACCTCTCCCGAGAGCTTCCAGATTTGAGTGTCATTTAGAAAACAAGCGTAGCACCTTGAAATGTTGGAAACTTCTCCTCCCACGGGCAGCCTCTTGGTCACTCCATGCTATTACTTTTCTTAAATGAGGAACAGGGAATACAAAGAAAAGAAAAGAAAAAGAAATACTTTTTTTCTTTACAAGACCTTATGTCAGCATTCAAACTCCTGGAATTTGGTGTTGATTTAGGTAAACTTGCCAAATTCTAGCACATCCGAAATAAAACAATGGACTAGAGACTGGGGAAGATGCAGCACAACTGAGCACACTGTGCAAAGCCTCCCCAGATTCTCACGGGGGTGGGCTGGAACCGCACACAGGAGGCAATTACACAGCTGATCAGACCAGGCTTCACTGAATTTAGCATGGCTTTGAGGGCTGTGGTTTTCCTTTCCCCCTCCTCCCCGTCCCCATACAGGGTAAGACATTCTCAGACAATCTCTGAGAATGCCACATCAGACACACAGGCCTCGCTCCTCCCGCCTCCCTGGTGCACCCCACAGCGACCACGGTGACGGAGACAGGAGGAGTTCCTATCCTGTTTCCTTTGGTCTAGTTGAGCAGAGAGAAAACAAGAGCCATGAAACCTGGATCGCACACGGAGCGTGGCCACATAGTGTGTTCACTGTGTGACCTTAAACAAGATCTCAAGCTTTTGTAATCCTCTTTCCTTATCTACAAAATGGTGATAATAATACCTTAAAACAGGATGGTACCTGTGGCTCAAAGGAGTAGGGTGCTGACCCAGGTACCGGAGGTGGTAGGTTCAAACCCAGCCCTGGCCAAAAAAGAAAAAAACCAAAACCTTAAAGCATGAGTAGTTTAAATAAAATTATTCTATGAACAAAGGAAAAAACTCATGTGAAAGCTATTTGTGAACTGTAAGGTGATCTTTGTTTCATTATTGCCTTGAAACACACTGTCTTCTGGCATCTCTGTAGACACACATCCTAACTAGTGATTACTTACCTTTACAGAGATGGGGAAGAGTTGGAGAAATACCATCGGATCCTATTGTTCCTGTTTGGAGACCCTCAAATAGTCTTTCACTTTGAATCAACATCATTGGCCACGGCTTAACCTCTCTCACTTTATTTCCCTTCTGCTTTACCTTTCTAGACACACTGGTGGCTGATGTTTCTGTTTATGTATCAAGGTCACTTCCATTTCCAGCCTGTGCAGTTTATACTTGCTTTGAGCAGCTAGCTCTTCCTCCTGCATAGCTGGCTCCCTGTCCCTTCACAGGATGGAGTTTAAACCGTCCCTGCCTAGGAACTCTTTCCTCAATTGCTTTATCTAGAAGGAGCCTCTTGTCTCATAATTCCTTATCATAACACCATCTATATGTCCTTCTTATAGATGACCATAAATTGCAGTTAATCTGCACGTCATTTTGATGTCGCCTTGTTGCTGTTGTACGTAAAATGTGAGCTTTATGAGGACAGGGCCATTTCCTCTTTACATGTAAAGAATAAAGCTCAATGAAGTAGGCATTCATTCTGGCAAAAGACACATTGGTGCTTTGAGGATGGGTACAACACTGTCGTGGGGGTTGATGTGACAGGTATCAGGCACTATTCCAAGAGTTTTGCATATATTAACTTACATATTCCTTACTGTAACCCCTTAAGGCAGGTTACAGTGACTTCCATTCTGTAGCTGAGGAAACTGAGACATGGAGGGGCCGAGTAGTCTGTCAGTGGCAGAGCTGGGACACAAGCCACGGCAGCCTGGCTCCAGAAACTCAGTGCTTAGTGGTTCAGCCGTAAACACTGCGGTCCTTCAAGACAGATCTTCCAGAGCTTATCATCAGCTTTCTCTAGGCCAGATGGTATTTTTAGCCTTTAATTAAATGTTCAATGTTTTATTTACATAAGGAAGGCATGAAATAAGTTCTCTGTGAAGCAATTAATGAATTCAAATCAAGTGAGAGTCCCTATTGACCATCTTTCATAACCCCCAGCTGCTCATCCCTTCTTTAGGAATAGCCATTGTACCAAATTTTGTATATTTCCTTCCTAATGATTTCCTATATATTTATGTGCACCTATGTGCAATAGAAAATATAGAACATTTCTATGGAACACATATAGTAAACGTACAGATAATTAGAATTACGTTTGGAGCCCCTCCTCTGACAACACACATTTAGGTGGTCTTTTCTAGATGCACAATTACTACTCAGCTGGTGACAAAAAGTACGGCCATGCCGGTAGCTGAAATTCTGCAACACTTCTGTATCACTTGGTAAACAGTCTCTGATGCTCTCCTGGGACGGGTGCCAACTTATCCATTAGGCATAGTAGGCACAGTGCCTGGGGCCCGGGATACATTCAGGGGTCCACAAAAATGTTTCATTATTAATTTTTTTAAACATGAAGATAAAATGAATATAATAAAATGAATATAAAATAATAACTCTAGCTAAGTTTATATTTGTCTTTATACCGACATCATCACAAAATACATTTTTTGATGTGCTTTATGCAGTATGGGGCCTGCAAAGGCAGAAGTACTTAGGATAGGACCTAGAGCCCTGCCTGGCTCCTCCCCACACCAGCAAGTACAGGGGCAATGTGGGGCACAGCGAGGGTCTCCTGAGCCCTTTCCCTGTGTTCATGCTAGTGACCCTATGTACTAGGACTGGTCCAGGTCATTCTATATCTATAGGTGAAGATTTTTAATATAGCTAATAATAACCACACATTATATATTTTGAAGTAAAAAACATATTACTTCATGCAGGGATATTTCCAATGCAAGCAACAAAAATCTATGTACATGAGCTTATACAAAACTAGGTATATATGGGAACCTAAAGCAGAAGCATGGCCAGGCCACATGGAGGCCTGGAATAGCACTGGACAAGTTGCCAGAGACCCCAGAAGCTATCCTCATGTGGTCTCTCTTGTGTTTCCTTCAACTTCTCCTCTTTCATCCTTTCTCTCTTGGGACCAGGTTTTCAGTTCTCCTTTAGAGCTCTGCTGTTAAGGAGACACACTTCCTACCCATCAGTTTCCATGTTTCTCATTTCAAATTCATGCACGAGACAAAATTTGTTTGTCGTAGCTTAGTTTAGATGTGTATTGCTTGTCTGGTAAGTTAGGGCCAGAGGCAAGGAACGGCAGCAGAGGTAGCATTTGGAGGTACTCATGTAGATACTCCAAGATGTCAGGAGTATCCACTGTCCTATCCACTGATTATCCAGTCTGCCCACACAGGCCCTGCCTAACATGGGCCAAGCTTTTTACAAATAACCACAAATATAGTCAACTATTTCTTACCCTGGCGCAGTAACCCACAGTCCCTCCCAGCTAGTGTCTACATAGATCAGACCTGGAACCAACGCACTGTCTTCCCCAGACATGTTTGCTCTGAATCAAAATCAGCTGTTCAACAACCAATTAACTAAATGATAAATTTACTCACTATATAGGACACACAGGAGGAAATTTACCCACTATATAGGACACACACAACAAACATAGAAGTGAGGGGAGGTTATAGATACTATTTCTACAACTGATCACAAGACGTTATTATTTTCAGTTTAAAAGAAATTAAAAACTGAAAGAACATTCTGGAAGGCAACCCTTAGAAACTTTTCAGGTTTGTAATGAAAATATTAAGAAATTAAGTTGCTTTCTCACAGGAGTTGATTTTTCTTCCAAAACACTTTCATTCCTTCCTTGAAATGAACCTGCTTTAGCTTCGCCGGTCTTGGGACGTACTGGAAGTTGGATTCTAAAGAGAACATTTTGTCTGGATTAATAGCTTGAAGAGTCACTAATCCTTTCACTGACTTAGGACCAAGTTAACAAAACTTCAGTGATTGTTCTGGGAGATCTTATGCCAGGCATCCACTAAAAAAGAAGACAGCCCTAGCCTGCCAGAGGAGGCCTTCCCTCCTCGGACATATGAATACACTAAACCTTAAGTTTCAAGTTTATGGAGCTGATAAAGCAAAGGTGGCAGAGGATGGACATTCAATAAAGGCAGAATATGTGAGTTCAGAGGACGCTGTTTCTAACTATAAATGAAAACTTGGGAGAATGGCTCAATCTGGTTGCAACATGCAGCTGAATGAAAGTGTTTTATTAATTACCTAGAGATATCTGAATATGATAGCATATATTTACTAAGGAAGTAGTTTATAAGACAAAACCCTGAACTTAAAAAAATTATAATCTAATAGTATGTGGAATCTGCAACTTAACCAAAATGGCAAAGATAGCCCCTGAATCCAATTTTAAAACTTTTACTCAGATTATTTTCCATTCTAATCATGAACTCCTGATATACAGGAAACATGTTGCCATCACCAAAAAATAATAATAAAGAAAATTCCAAAGTGTCCCCAAAACACAGAGATGCCACATAATTCTGTAATGAAGGGTAATATTGTAGGATAAAGTCTTGGTGGAAGTATTTTTGTTTCCCCATGAGGACAGAAGGAATACGGGAATGTATGTAATGTTATTATAAGACCACATGTGCTGCAGTAACTTGGCACAAGGCAGCTGGCTTACAGGTGTTCTGGCAAATGGTTCTGGGAAGGCTTCTTCCCTTTTGTATTTCTAATATAATGTGCATGAAATGATTTTAATGTGTTTTTTGTGCTGTAGTATATACTGCAGGCATTCCCTTTGGGCTAAGCCATTTGTCTTTGAATGTGGTTTCTGGAAACAGGTGACAATCCCATTTTCTTTAAGAGGGGCCTTTGTTCTACGTCATGCCAGGGATTGCTAGGGGAGCAATTCTATTTTCCTTCTTATACAAATAGAGGAAGGAAAACTTAAAGACAAAATAGATCAAGATGTTACCTTAGAAAAGAAAGATTCAGCAATGCACTTCTACCAAAATATTTCAGGCCATGCAAGTGGGTCATAAAAATCTTAGCAAAAACCATTATAAATGACACAGCAATTATTATACACATTCTCAGCAGCCTTTATTCAGAAGTATCCCAGGGTTCATTTTTGAATCAACTGTTTGCATGTTTTGCTGTTAGAATGAAATCAGCTTGCATGGAAGAAGATGGTCCTATAATGATATGGCCAATAGAAACTATAGGGGATGTTGCAGAAGGCATTAGCTTCACCTGGATGGCTGTGGCTCTCTTAGAAATGTATCTGCCTAGAACATGGCTTTCTAAGGGCTGATCTCATAGCATGTGACATAAAAGAAGGAAGGAGAAAAAAATAGACACCCATATAACTGTGCTGAAATAAAACTGTTCTTCGTTACGTTCTGACCATTCCCCATTGTGCATTCTCGTTCAATGATGTAAAGTCGTTCGGGTGTGCGAAGGCATACCATGAAGCACAGGAAATAGTTTAAATCTTTGGAAATGTTTTTAAGGTTAAATAAATGGGGAAATGACTATAGTTAAAGTTACCAATCACTGGAGAGTAATTTTTACTGGTATACATATGTATATATACATTTTTATTCTTGTTAATTGCCAGTGTTCCTCTGAAAACATTTATACAACCAGCGTATGTTGGTATAGCCTGCTCCCTGGGCACAGGATGGGCTTTGTAAAGAGGTAACTGTCCATTCTTTGATTTGTCTTAAACTCAGCTCAGACTTAGGCAGCCTTCTGGGAGTTCCCATCACTGAGTTAGTCACATCGAACAGATCTGAAGGTGTGACTGGGAATTTCTAGATGGATGATGATAAACTGGGGAGATTTTAGGGTTTTTTGGTAAACAGCTATTGTTGCTTTCTGTAAACCATACAGGCACATGTCTTAGCTACTTTGATGAAAATATTATGCCTATTTTGTCAACTCTTTAATATGAGATAAGTGAAAGGAGATGATGGAATATTTGTTTTGATGACAACATCCAAATTCAAACCAAGCCAGAAAAATAAGCTCATGGGCTAAAAATACTTGAAAAACTACTCTTCTTTTAGACAGAAGTAACCAACATGCTTATTTGGCCTAAAGACAGATGATTTTATGCCATCCTTATGACCATCGACACTTGATGGTACAGATCCAGGCAAACCAGTCTCCTTGTTTCTCTTCCTTTTTGGCAATATCCTGATATTTGACTCCTTAATCTCCAGAGTATGGCAGGAAAAACAAAGGAATTAGTTTTAAAGATACTGTTTTGTTACAGTTCAGATCCTTAGCTAGTACACCGTACAAGCCATTTTTCTGGCTTATGGCACATATCATAACTGTATGCTATCTTTTTCTAGTAGTCCCACTAGTCTTAAGGGCACAAGGTCATATTTGTATCTCTGTTCCTAGTACCTAGCACATTGCCTATAAAGAGCAGAATCTTAATTAATGTTTGTTGAATAACTGAATAAATAATAAAAGGTAAATATAAAGCTAAAAATGCCTGGGTAATTATCTGACCCATTACTTCTTCAAAGTATGTTTTTTTTTAAAAGAATAGCTTTATTGAGATATAATTCAGTTATTAAATAATTCACTTTTGCAAAGGATCCAGTGGTTTTTAGTATATTAACAGCATTATGCAACCATCACTGCTGTATACTTTTAGAATATTTTCATCTTCTCAAAAATACCCCCAAACCCATGACCATTAGCATTCCATCTCCATCTCCACCTCGTCGTAGGCCCAAGCAACCACTAATCTACTTTGTCTCTATGGATTTACCCATTCTGGACATTTCATTCTATTATAATCACACAATATGTGGTCTATTACCCTTGATTTAGCATACGTTTTGAAGGTTCATCCAAATTGTACCTTGAATCAATACCTTATTCCTTTTTATCCTTTTATGCATTGTATGAATATACCACATTGTATATCCATTAATCAGTTCATGGAAATTTTGGATTCTACCTTGTGGCTATTTATTAATAATGATTCTATAAACATTCATAAATATTTTTTCATAGGCATATGTTTTCCATTCCCCAATGTATATACCTAAAAGTGGAATCCCTAGATGGTAACCCTATCTTTAACTTTTTGAGGAACTGCTAAACTGTGTTCCAAAGTAGCTGCGCCATTTTATAGTTCTACAAGCAATATATAAGGGTTCAAGTTTTTCCACATCCTCACCAACACTTGTTATTATCTATCTTTTTGACTTTGGCTATTCCACTGTATGTGAAGTGTCTTCTCATTATGGTTTTGATTTGAATTTCCTTGATGACTAATGATGTTGAGCATCTTTTCAAGTACTCATTGGTTATTTTCATATCTTCTTTGGAGAAAGTCTATTCCAATTCTTTACCCATATTTAAATTGAGTTATTTGCCTTTTTATTGTTTAGTTGTGAGTATCCTTTATATAGTCTGGATATGTTTCTTATCAGATATATGATTTTAAAATATTTTTCCCAATTTTGGGGATTTATTTTCACTTTCTTGGTGGTATCCTTTGACACATAAAAGTTTTTAATTTTGACGAAGTCCAGTTTATTTGGTTTTTTCTTTGGTTGCTTATGTTTTAGTCGTCATAGCTAACCCAAGATCACATATATGTAACCTATGTTTTTAATCTAAGGGTTACATAGTTATAGTAGTTTTAGCTCATACATTTATGAGCTATTATGAATCCATTTGGGGGTAAATTTTGTATGTGGTGTAAGAAGCAGTTTTTTCATGGTCCAATTCATTCTTTAGCATGTAAATATTCAGTTGATCAATTATGCTTTTAATATATAGTGAACATATCAGCAGAAGCTGAGTAATGTTTGAGAACATAATACAACCACAGGAATTCAAAACTAATGATAATTTTATATTGTATTCTTGTGTTGATCATAAAGAGAGACTTTATCAAGGAAATTATCAATAAACAGAACTTGATAGAGGAATATTTGTATACCATGCTCAGAGGAAATTCTTCTGCATACCCATCAACTGCATCCATTCAGTTTCACATGTTATTTATATGATTGTATTTATTTATTTAACAAAATTGTTGAGCACTTTGGTTTAGTTGGCCTCTCTGAATTGTAAAGAAAAGAGATGTTCATCACTAACCTTAATAAACAAAGGAATTTACTGGAATTAATTGGAAAGTTATCAGAATCCAAGTCAAGTTTGGTGGCCACACCTTTGAGAAGGCTTTTTGTTATTTAGTTCAACTTTGAGAGAGAAGGGAGGCTTTTTTAGAGTAATAAAATATAAAAGCTACAGAGGAAGGAGATTAGCTCCCCATGGCACAAGGCCCTACTTTACTTTAGATAACTCCTCTTGACACTACAGGGCCTTACTGGCCTGCCTCTTCTCTCCCTGGAGCACAGATGGTGAGCAGAGCTTGTAGCTCAGAAGACGTATGCTTCATAGGGCAGGTGAGCAGTTAAAAAGAACAATGTCTGGGGAAAGGGTCAAAGGAATAACTCTCTACCCTGCTTAGGGAGTGGCCATGCGGAACACCCTCAAAGCTGGATCCAGGGTCTCACGTTGAGAGTATACCAGGAATAAATTCTTCCCTTTCTCAACTTTGTGAAGATTTTATTTTATTGTTTGAGGCTATAGCAAGAAATTAGGGAGTACATATTTGGTCATTTTGTGTATGTCTATCTAACCTTTTAAAATGATTATGGTTATTCACCACTCATAATAGTTTGCCGTGATCCCTGTCACCCAAGCATGGAAGGAGGTGATGGATATTCCTTCTCTGATCAGGTTGGATGCTGAACGTTTGGCTTGAACGTTTGGCTCCTCTAAATCTCACGTTGACGTTTGATACCTAGTGTTGGAGGTAGAGTCTCATGGGAGGTGTTTAGGATATGGGGGAAGATCCCTGATGAATGTCTTGGTGCCTTTCCCATATTAATGAATGCATTCTCTCTCTTTCAGTTCATATGAGAACTGATTGTTAAAAAGAGCATGGTATCCCCTCCTCTCTCCCACTACCATGTGACATGGCAGCTTCCCTTCCCTCTGCTGTGAATAGAGTCTCCCTGAAGTCCTCACCAGAAGCAGATGCTTGTCCGCCACACTTCTTGTATGCCCTGAAGAAACATTAGCCAAATAAACCTCTTTTCTTTATGAATTATCCAGGTATAGGTATTCCTTTATAGCAGTGGTTCTCAACCTGCCGGTTGTGACCCACGGGAACTGTATTAAAGGGCCACGGCATTAGGAAGGTTGAGAACCATTGCTTTATAGCAAGGCAAATAGACTAAGGCAGATGCCTAACTTCCACCAGTAAAGAAACTGGCTAGTCATTCAGCCATTAGTCATTAGCTGTTTTTCCCCTGTGAACACCCTTCCTATTCTCCATACTTATATCTGAATTAAGGGTACTATGCTTGTATTATACCAGGACATCTGGGGAATTGATTCCTCTTTTGGTGACTCATGTGTCTGTTTCTTCCTAAAGTGCTTTGTTTTCTTCTGAGTTTAACTTTGCCTACTCACCTTCTCTTCTATGCAATTTCCCTGTCTCATGGGTTCTGCACTTAGAATATTAACCACCCATAATAGTTTAACCCTTGTCACCCTTGACTCCACATCACATCCCCTGCGCTTTCTTTCAACTTTGGTTCCCATGGCTCCTCTCAAGATCCTGCACAAGGGGTCAGGTCAGTCCAGTTCATCCTTTTGCACCAGATGTCCTCATATGTGCCTGGCCAGCCTTAGATTGCTTGTCCCTGGCTCTCTAGCTTAGCCAGTGGTGGTAAGGCTCATGTGGCTTACAACTGGCCATCTGAAGGCCAAGGTGGAGGAGTAGCCACCTAGGAGTGCCCAAGAATGTGGAAGATCTATGATTCCCAAACCTAGAAATTGCCTACTATGGGATGAAAAATAAATATGTTTAATTTCTGGGTAAATATGTATAAAAAGATATAGATACATTTGTTCATTTTTAAGTTTAAAAAAATCAATAATTTGTATTTTCAATTTACTAATTCAAACATTTCACAAACTCTTTAGTAAGTACCAATAAGTAAGATTTTCATATGTCTAAGAGCTTAATTATTTTAACCACTCATATTCCTCAATATTATAGGAGAATGAAGACTCTGTGTCTTTGCTATTTTTCTCTGTTATTCCTATATACAGGTTTACTTTTTTCTTTTTCTTCTTTTCTTTCCTATGTAAGAAAGTTCTTTTTTTTAAGAGACAGTTTCACCTTGTCACCCTTGGTAGAGTGCCATGGTGTCATGGCTCACAGCAACCTCCAGCTCTTGGGCTTAGGCAATTCTCCTGCCTCAGCCTCCCAAGTAGCTGGGACTATAGGTGCCTGCCGGCTATAACACCCGGCTATTTTTTTTTTTAAATTGCAGTTTGGCCGGGGCCGGGTTTGAACCCACCACCCTCTGGCGCCCTACTCACTGAGCCACAGGTGTGGCCCCAGACAGTCCTTTTAAGGGCAAAAGAGTGTCATGGGCTGAATTATGTCTCCTCAAAATTTCTATGTTGAAGCTCTTACCACCTAAGTGACTACAACAAGGTAAGTAAGGTTAAATGAGGTCATAAAGATGGGACCCAAGTTCTATAGGACTGTTGTCCCTGAAAGAAATGAAGAGATGCCAGCTTTCTCTGGTGCACTCTCTTTCTCTCCCCTGTCCTTAGCTGTGAACAGAGAAGAAGCCAGGAGAGAAGTAGCCCTTCAATAAGCCAGGGAGAGAGGCCTGCTGTAATCTGAGAGATTGTGTTCCTGCCAGAGTCATATATTACAATCTAATCACAATGCAATTCTTATTGAGAGATGGTACTCTTAGGAGATGATGATCATGAGAGCTCCACCCTTTTGAATGAGATTAGTGCTTTGATAAAAGAAGCCTGAGGGATCTTGTTTGCCCCTTCTACCATAGGACACACAGAAGACACCATCTAGGGTCAGATGCAGTGGCTCACTCCTGTAATCCTAGCACCCTGGGAGGCCAAGGCTGGTAGATTGCCTGAGCCAGAGTGAGACCCTGTTTCTGAAAATAGCTGGGTATTGTGGCAGGTGCCTGTAGTCCCAGCTGCTTAGGAGGCTGGGGCAAGATGATCACTGGAGCCCAAGAGTTTGAGGTTGCTGTGAGCTGTGACTCCATAGCACTCTATGGAAGGTGACAAAGTGAGATTCTGCCCCCACTCCTCCCAAAAGAAGAAGGCGCCATCTATGAGGAATGGGTCTCAGCAGACACTGACTCTGATAGGACCTTGATCTTGGACTTCCTAGCCTCCAGGACAATGGGCAATACATTTCTGAAATTACCTAGTCTGTGGTATCTTGTTATGGTAACCATAAAGACTAAAACTACATACAAGAAGTGAAGCAAAATGGCTTGGTGCCTGTAGCTGAGTGGCTAGGGCGCCAGCCATGTACACTGGGGCTGGGGGTTCGAACCCAGTCTGGAGCTGCCAAACAACAATGACAACTACAACCAAAAAATAGCTGGGTGTTGTGGCAGGCACCTATAGTCCCAGCTACTTGGGAGGCTGAAGCAAGAGAATCGCTTAAGCCAAGAGTTTGAGGTTGCTGTGAGCTGTGACACCATGGCACTCTACTGAGGGTGACATTGTGGTGAAATCAGTCTTAATTATCTCCAAATCTGAACTCAGTTCCATTTTCTCCCTAACACTATATGAAGTGAGATGATTTGAGCATTTATTTTATGTTTATTACCAGTCCCTTTTCCACTTTTACTATGTAAAACTTGAGGAGAGGACTTGCCTATTTGGTCACTGCTGTACCCCAGACGCACAGTGACAAATACATACTTAGAGAGTGAAGGTTTTCATGATGGAGTCATTACAGTCATTTGTGAATGAGAACATGGGAGATTTTTCTGCAAATATTAGTATTTGACCCAGCGCTCTTCTCAGGACGCTTTCTACATTCGGCTCTCGGGAGACCAAATACATTCTCCCAATTTTATCTTTTACCTCGAGGGCACATCTTTGCTACCTCTTTTGCTAGCACCTCTTCTGTCTGCCATGATAGTGTTGGAACTCCAAGTATCAGTTGTGTGGCCCTGTGTCTTCTTCAGTGACGCCATAGTGAATAGTAGCTAAGAGTACAGATTCTCCAACCAGATTCACTGAGTTCAAATCCTGGTTCTACTTCTTAAATAGGTATGTAAAGTTGGGCAAGTGAATTCACTTCTCTGTGAAATGAGGCTGGCCGGTGCCTGAAAGCACTTTTTGTGACAGTTAAAGGAGTAACAAGTGTAAGCACTTAGAGGACAACCTGGCACATAGAATGCACTTGGCAAGTATTAAATATGCTTATTTTATATTAATATCATTTCTTCATTATTTATATAATCTGTTTCTAGGTTATTTTATCCAATCCTATGGCTTTAATAGTCCTAAATTGCCACTGAGGTCCAGTCTCATATAACTGTCATGTAACCAACTGTGGGAGGTGGGATCCTAACACGGCCTCAAGATGCCTGTAGCCTGGAGTTCATGCCCTGTGAAATCCCTCACCCTTAACTATGGGTGGAGCCTCTGAACATGATGTGATCACCCTTCTATTATTAGGTTACTGATCAGTTGACTTTGAGGTAATGAAAAGGAGGATATTTTGGGGCGGGTCTGGCTTCATCAGGTGAGTCTTTAAAAGAAGGTGAAGCATCAGAGAGCTGTGCTTCTGCTGGCCTGGAAGAAACGAGACAGCTGTAGCAGGAATGGCCCATGGGAGTGACATGGCAAGGAGCTTCCAGCAGCCTCGAGGCCGGGAGCCATCCCTGTATGACAGCCAGCAGGAAAGCGGGGACCTCAGTCAGACAGCTGGGAGGAAATGAATTCTGCCAACAACCAGTGAGCTGGGAAAAGAGTTTCAGACTCAGATGAGAATCACAGTCCTGGATGACACCTTGATTTTAGCCTGGTGGGACCCTCAGCAAGTGACTCAGGGAGCCCATCCCTGGAATTCTAACTTTCAGAAACTGTGAGATAAATTGGTGCAGTTTTAAACCCTTAAGTTTGTGGCCATTTGTTACACAGCAATTGGAAGCACAGACACCAACTGCCAAGTTTACTTCTCTATGATGACATCTGAAAATGTGAATTGCAAACTTCACAGATCTTAGAACAGTAATTTTCTCTCCACCATCCTGTATTTTCCTTTCGTCTTCTCAATGAGGCACTCAGACCTAAGCACCAGACTTATGATGCTTCTCCTTTTCTCAGGCCCCATATATAATTCCTTAGGAAATTCTACAGGCTCTGTCATCAAAACATATCTGCATCTGATCACTTCTCACCACCTCCTGACTGCCTTCTGGTCCAAGCCACCTCCATTCCATCTCTAGTTTGGACCCCTAGAAGAGCCTTCTAAGTGCTCTGCCCATTCCATACAGTTAACTCTCCTTCCGGTAGTCACGGGGAATATTTTAATGCAACTCAGGCTAGCCACTCTGTGTAGGATGCACCCAGGACTTCTCGTGACCCTCAGAATAGACTCCAAACTCCCTACCACGACCTCATCTCATATGATTGGTTCCTTAATGATTTAGTCCATTTTGTGCTCCTGTGGCTGAGTACCACAGACTAGGTAATTTATAAACAATAGGAATTTATTTCCCACAGTTCTGGAGGCTGGGAGGTCTGAGATCAAGGTACCAGTAGGTTGGTGTCTGTAAGAACATAATCTCTGTTTCCAAGATGGTGCCTTGAATGCTGTGTCCTGGGGAAGGAAGGAACACTTACACCACAGAAAATTGGAAGAGCAGAGATTGAGACAGAGACAGGAACAGAGACAAAGACTGAGAGCACCAAGGGGGACAAAGTGCTGAACTTGCCCTTTTAGAAGAACCCACTCCCTCCATAACAGTGTTAATCCATTCAGGAGGGCCGAGTCCTCATGGCCCAATCACTTCCTAATGGTCCTGAACCACAATACTGTTACAGTGGCAACTAAAATTCAACATGAGTTTTGGAGGGGAAAAACATTCCAACCATAGCATCTGGCTACCTCTCTGGCCTCATTTCCCACCACTGTTCCCTTCCCTCCATGTGTTCTAACTACACGGGCCCTTCTACCTTTCCATTATGATGCCAGGTAAAGTTGCATTTTAGGACCTTTGTACTTATTTTTCCTTTGTCTAGAACCTTTCACCCTGTATCTTTCGTGACTCCTTCCTTCATTAAGATTTCTTCCTGTCTCAAAAAAAAAAAAAAAAAAAAGGCTCGGCGCCTGTGGCTCAATCGGCTAGGGCACCAGCCACGTACACCTAGGGTGGCGGGTTCGAATCCCCAGCCCGGGCCTGCCAAACAACAATGATGGCTGCAACCAAAAAATGGCGGGGCGTTGTGGCGGGCGCCTGTGGTCCCAGCTACTTGGGAGGTGGAGGCAGGAGACTCGCTTGAGCCCAAGAGTTGGAGGTTGCTGTGAGCTGTGATGCCATGCCACTCTACCCAGGGGGATAGCTTGAGGCTCTGTCTCAAAAAATAAAAAAAAGATTTCTTCCCAAATGATACATTCTCTAGTAGCTTTCTCTGACTGCCTTGTGTTAGAATACCCATCCCCCCACCCTCCCCCCATCACTGCCTATTTTTCTACTTCACACTTGGTACCCCTGGCATTGTTATACTGTTGAGATCTCTCTCTCTCTCTCTCTCTCTCTCTCCCTCTCTGTTTATTGCCTGTCTCCACTGCCATCAGGGCAGGAACTCTGACTTGATCACCACTCAATCCTCAGGTCTTAGAGCAGTGTCTGGTATATCTAAGTAGGCACTTAAGTAACTTTTATTGAATTAATAGCTTAGAGAAATATTTGATAAGTTTACATTAAAAACAGAATTATAACCTGTCTTCTCAAGGAAAATTCTAATTGTGACACCTGTTAAAGCAGGAATTAAGAAATCATACTTGATTGAATTGAGAAGTGTTTGTGTTATCAAATTACATAGTCTTAGAGAAGCTTAATGCTATTGAAATAGCGTAATGGCATTGCTGATGCAATTTTTGCTGATGTACAATTATGAAGGTCGAACTCCAAGACATAATGTTATTTTCATGCTGTTCTCTCTTTTTCTCTTTGATTTTTGGCAAGGAAGAGGTGATCTCAGTAACCTAAATGTTGAAATATAAATTCTAGCCCTCATCAAGACAGACATGAAAATAGGGTTGTAAAGAGATGATGCACTTGGTCAAATATAGTCTTAACTAATCAATAGCAAATAGAGCTAGAAAATATCAGAAATACACGTGACATGGAAAATGGAGTTGTTTAGTGCCCACCTCATATTTTAGATATATTAGCTGGATCGTAAGTTCAAAATTTCAGAGCAACAAATGGATGCCATTGCAATGAATTTTGATTTATTGGAAAAAATTTCCTGGTATAAAAAGAGCTAAGTGATCCAAGATGTATCTGTTTTTAAGGCCAAATTTTCAGGTTTACAATGATTATTTCAGATGTAGATTCAGCCTCTTTCCTCCTCCTTACAGTGGAGATTATCTTCAAATACATTGAGTAAATAGGCTTTATTAGGCTCATAATGAGTTAGCTTCCCTGCACTATACAATATAACAGATTGATTATGAAGGAAGCCAGTGCAATATGGTGAGATTTTCTTTCCATCTGATATCTTAGGTTTCCACCCTTCCAGAACCATCACATCAGCTCACATGATGCATTTCATTTGTTTACAAACCAGATCATCTTCTTGATAATTTGAGACTTTGCAAACTACGCAAATATCTCTTAATTTATCAAAGTAATGCTTATTCTAATTCAGAAGGGTTTGAGCCAGCAAGTTAAATTCAGCTTCCTACTAAATTATCCTCACAAGGAGAGACACACAATGGAATAATGTATTTAAACTTTTAGATATGAAAAATACTTACTGTTTACTAAAAATGGCCTTTTTGAATTCCAGTCAAGTATGGAAGTATGCTGTGAATTAAAAATCTGATCTGATAAAATGACACATAAATATTTTAGCAAGAATTTTGGTCCTAATGCCCAAGAGATGGCTGTAAATCTACTTGTAATACAAAGCTCTCTCTCGTTTGGCAACTTCAAAGAGCCAACTATTTGGGCATTAAAAACTCCTGCCCAGATTACTGTTAATGCTAATCCTGATGGAATTACTAAATAACAATGATTTTTATTCCGCTTAGAATGTCGTGGCTCTGTGACTGTTATATCGCATGTTTCCACTCTGAGTTCTGGCTTATTTCATTGTACAGATGGATAAAAATTATGGTCTGTTTCTCACGAAGGTGGGTTTAGTTGTAGTTGAATGAACATTATTAAAAAAATATTTCTAGTGGATGTCAGTATGCCTTACAAATTCCTAGGTTTTATTTAGACACAGAAACAGGGACATATTTTTAATATCACAATTTCATGTTAATCTGAAACAGACACAGTTTAAATAATCCAAGGCTTAGTTACCAAAGAGGGTAAAGGACTGGGTATCTAAGAACTTTCTACATTGCACTCACATCACAACAGCAGTTGTTCTTGGAGAGGTGTAAGTGATACCAACTTCCAGACTGCGAGGAAATGTTCATAAATAAACCAAAAGTCTATTAGCAGCTATCACCTTCCCGCTCCCATATACTGAATAAAGATCTAGTCTTAATTATACCCTGGTACTTAGAATATACCCTGTACCACTTATTCAGGTCACAGGTTAAAAATCAGTTTAAATATATGCAGGTATGTGAGATACAACACTAGTGATCCACTGTGTTCATTGGATTCAAATGCTTACAGGTGTGTCCAACCTGTGGCCTATGGGCTGCATACTGATTTTGTGATGACATTTTTGCTTACCTGTGGTGTCTGGATGTCATGAAAAGTATGTATGGACCTTTCTTTGCTAATCAGCTTTCGTTAGTGTTTGTGTGTTTACTGTGTGGCCCAAGACAACTCTTATTCTTCTAATGTGGCTGAGGGGAAAAAAATGGATGGACAGCCCTGCAGGCTTAAAACCTCTGTGTTTCACCATTATTTTCTCATTAATCTTCATGCTCCTGGGAGGGATGATCTCCATTTGGTCCATAAAAACACTGATACAAGAAGAGAACTGAAGATTTTCAAAATGTCACACACAAAAGTTGAGGTAGGAAAATGGCAACAGAATTCAGGTTTACAGATTCCCTGAATATTGGTAGGTCTAGGAAGGCATAGTCCATTGAACTTCATGTTTAAAAGAAAATGCCTTTTTTGTTTTTTTCTAAATAGAGTCTCACTCTATTGCTCAGACTAGAGTGCTGTGGCATTAGTCTACCTCAGAGCAACCTCCTGGGATCAAGCAATCCTCCTCCCTCAGTCTCCCTAGTAACTGGAACTATAGACACATGCCACCACTCTCAGCCAAAAGAAAAATGTCTTAGACAAGTAAACAGAATAGTTACCTTCGGCGTTTGTTGTCCTCTTTTTTTCTTTCTATTTTTTAGAGGGCACCAAGAAACTTTCCTCATGGAATTTACTTTTTAATTATATAAAATGTTCAGTTTTAGAATTAAAATTTGCGGAGTCAGGCAACTGAGTAGGCAAGTTCAATTGCTAAAGTGTCACTGTACACACTTGTGGTTATCCAGGCCCTCATCTCACACCTGGTGATCAATTCCACTGATCTCAGCACCTAGAGCACAAGCAGCAACTCCCCAAATTCCTTTTTAAATAATGTTTGAGCTCAAGACCTTTTGTTGATGCTGTATTGCAAAATGGCAAGTGTTCACTAATAAACTTGGCTACCAGGGCTCTCCACTAACTCTTCCTTACTATTCTTCACTCTCATTCATCAATGCATTTATTCATACAATATTCATTGATTACCTGTGTATTTCACGTGCTATGTTAGTCCAGTGTTATCCAAAGTCATGGAAACCCTCACCTTTCATCCCCTGAGAAATTCACACTTTAATAAAGGGAGAGACATGTAAACAAATGAAATAATCCATTGTGGGTAAGTCTATAAAGTAATTAACAAAGTGTCAGGGCCGGGACGCTAGGTTTTTGGCCCCGGCCCAAGAAACTGCCAGGACGTGGACCACTATACAAGCTTGCTTGGGGTATGACTCCCCATAAGTGCTGGGGAGCCAGTTGTCTCAGTCAGTCAGAGGTGTCAGAGCACCTCAAAGGTGCAGCAGTCAGTCTTAGTGGGAGCCTAGCAGGAGCCTCGACTCACTTCTCCCATGGCTATTTATAGAAGTGATCTTGTGGCTATTTACACCACAGATATGGAAACTGCCAAGCAAGTCTCCAAGATGTACATGCTCTCACGCTCTTTAACAAGAGACCAATCCCTTCCCCATTTCCTTATACCAAGGTGTTTCTTTTTAGGTGTCTCCTATAAAAAAGTATAACAAGTAGAGATTACTTGAAAGAAATTCATAATACTAATGGTCAAAAGTATTTGACCTTGATTTAGTTATAGGACTATTTACCAAAGGCTTATCATAGAAAAGGATCAGAGGGTGTTAGAAACAACAGTCTAGAAGAGGACATAATTTCAATAATTATGGTAGATTCATAGGTTAGAATAGTAGGCAATTTGAACTGTACTGCTCCTAACCACTTTGTGGCCTCCCTAGGATTAAGACGGAATCTTTTTCCACCATTAATCCCTGGTTTTCTACCAGGCACACAGCCACACAGAGAGTGTCTGAAGATGGATTTCATTTTTTTTGTTGTTGTTGTTTGGGGATTCGTTGAATGTACAAAGACTCAAGTTGATTGCATTTGTTAGATAAAGTTCCTCTTTTAATAGTGTCCCACCCCCAAGAGGTGTGCCATACACCATGATCCCTTACTGACCCCCTTCTCCCCTCTCCCTGCTCCTCATTCCCCTACCCCACCCCTGTGTTAGCTCATCTACTGCCTGAAGATGGATTTCTAGGGCAGCTTTTCCTGGCATGGTAGAGCTTTTCACAATTGCCCCTTTCTACTCCTGGCTTGGTTGCTTCCTGGCACTTGTAGTCTGTGGTTGGTAGAAAGATAGTTAAGAGAAGTCAGACTAGCACTATTCTCCCTCACATAGAAAATAACAGTCAATTGGAATAAGAATAGTTCCTCATTTTTGTGATTGGAATAGGGTATAGGTTACCCCAGGCACTGACCATGTAAAATAAAAAAAATGGTTCCCCCTACAGACTTGAAGGAGGGTACAGCATGACTATCTGTCCATCTAGCTCCACCAGTCTTGTAATTAGTAGAATTTTTTTTGAATTCTGACAATAACTTGACTGATACTACGAATTTTACCATGGTTTTGGGGTTTCATTTTTTTTGTGTGTCTCCGTCTGAATCACTGTAGGTATTTTAGAGAGAAGTTTGGGAAAGCTTTTTCTGGGACCTACGCCAGCAGTATTAAAGCCCACTATTGGCCTATACAACTTTAATAATTACTTCAGGCTGGACACTGACTCTCCACTTTGCCATAGTCTCTATCACTTTCCTAATGTCTTTTTTTTTTTTTTTGATTGAGATAGAGTTTCACTGTGTTGCTCTTGGTAGAGTGCTGTGCCGTCATAGCTCACAGCAACCTCAAACTTTTGGGATCAAGTGATTCTTTGCCTCAGCCTCCCAAGTAGCTGGGACTATAGGCGCCTGCCACAATGCTCAGCTATTTTTTGGTTACGGTTGTCATTTTTGTTTAGCTGGCCTGAGTTCAAACCCACCACCCTTGGTGTACGTGGCTGGCACCATAAACACTGTGCTATGGGAGCTGAGCCATTTCCTACTGTCTTATACATGACTTACTCACCTATCTGCCTGCCCATTAAAGCTATTAGTGGGCCAAGATTGGTGGTTCACACCTATAATCCTAGCACTTTGAGAGGTCAAGGTGGAAGAATCACTTGATGTGAGGGGTTCAAGACCAGTCTGAGCAACAGCCAGGCCGCCTTTCTACTAAAAATAGAAAAATTAACCCAGCATGTTGATGGATACACACCTGCAGTCGCAGCTACTCAGAAGGCTGAGAGGCAGGAGAACTGCTTGAGCCCAGGAGTTTGGAGTTGTGGCTATAACATTCTAGCCTGGGCAACAAAATGATAGATACTCTGTCTCAAAAAAAAAAAAAAAAGCTATTAATGTTTACCAATCCCAATCTCATAACAAAAATGGGGAAAATATCACCTGGACAGGTATTACGCTATTATCAAGGATTTTTAACATTTCCAACTTAGAATCAGCAGGCACTGACAATCAGTTCATACAAAGTACTCTTAATGATCCTACTATTTTTCATTCATTCTTAGATACAGGGAAGGAACCTCCACTATCTATAAAGTCTGCGTTTATCCCTTGAATGGGAGAAAGGAATGTGAGGTCTTACATCCTTGTAGGAAAGGACAAGAAAATACAGGCTATAAGGAGTGACATGTAATGGGAATCTTGCCAAGTAATAAAACATTTGCCTTTCAAGCCAGGCACGGGGCCCAAATCAACTAGCTGAATCCTTCATGGTTCAGATCCTCTTCATTTTCTCTCTAACTCTCCATCTTGCTAGTCAACTCTGATGTTTTCCAAACATTGAGAAACTGGAATGTAATCCCCTAAAGTGAGGGATTTCCTCTGGGCAGCCACCCTGATCTTGGAAAGAAATGAGATTTTAGATTACCCACCCTCCTTCTGGAAAGTCCATTTCAGATTCTTTTCTGATAGCCTAGGGGAATGCAAATGACATTAGGGAAGACCTAAACCTTCCTGTCATTCACTGGAATCCAAAACAGTGAACCCTTCTGTTCTTTTCTGGGTAAATTCATATTAGATTGAAATATTTGGGGGAGGTATAGAAGAATCCATGAGCTATATTGATCACATAATCCATTTTTATCCAATTTTTTTTATCTCTTTTGTTTTAAAAATATTTAAACAGAGAAGAGAAATTCTCAGATATTATTAAAAACACACCCAAAGATTGGGATGTTGATAGACGTTAGATATAGGGAGGGAATAGGCATGTTTAGCAAGCACTGCAGGTGATTCTGATGCAGATGATCTAAGGAGCACACCTTGAAAAGCACTTTAATTGAATTTAATTACATCTGAAATGCAGCTGTAAACTTTCAATCATTCTTGATTATGAGGGATTTGGAGAACATAAATTTTCTAATAGTTGAAAACCCTCATATTAGTCATTGATTCCAACATTTTCCCAAATCTCAACACCTTGACAGAAAGGATTCTTCACCAGAACAAGAAAGAGATGGAAATATCATCAATAATCAATCCATCAACCGGATAATCAATTCAAGTTCACTGTTCACCTTGGGGTGTCAAAGTTTTAAAGGCACAAAACTTGTAAGAGAAAAAGAAGTAAATTTCCTCAGTGGAAAAAGACTGTGATGGGCCATTATTTCACTTCTAAGAGACACAGTCAACTGTGTCCTTTCTGATTCACCTACGCACGGTTCAATTTGCTAGGCTTATCGGTGTTGCTGGGAGGGAGTCATTTGTTTCCGTCTGCACAAATTTTACACTTCTTGATTTTTGTGTATATCAGAACTTTCATAATGACCCACATTTGTCCTTATCAACGTCAACAAGGGCTGAAGTAGTGAATATATGTGATATTAACATAGCATGGGTCACAACGAATTAGCATTTCTCTGGAGATTTTTTGTAGTTTGCGTATTGATTTTGTTTGAGGTCTTGAGGACTGAGTTCAGAAGGAAAATTGACTTCTGTTAAAATGTATGTGAAAATATTTAGGAAAGTGCAAATACCGCATACATGAGCAAATTCCTGAAATAATTAACAACTTTTGCCCTTTTATAAAGTATCCCTGTAAGCCTCATACCTCATTTTCTTTAGAATTCACTTAAGATGAATGTTAGTAAGGTGATTTATAATCTCTGATAAGACTGTTTTAGACTTTGAAAAGATTCCAAATGTGGTTCCATCAATGACTAAAATAATATGGCCTGTTTGCACAGCCAACACCATAATTTGCACATGTAGCTTGATAAACACGTGTCTGTACTCTAAGTAGCAATATCTGAGGCACAAGGGTTTCAGGAGGCTCTGTTTGCGCTGCATATTTGCTCACAAATTTCTTTTTTTGCTCTTTTGAAAGGATGGAAATAGACACAAATAACATTTATTCCGAAAGTAAAGTTTTTACATATTATGGGTAAATACACTAAGATTGGCAGGTTCATTCTACTATGTTCCTTCCTTTTAATGTTATTGTCACATACTGGCACCTGTATAAAAACAAAAACACGAAGTCGAGGCTCTTTTTGTTCCTGTCTCCCTCCCACCCCCAGCTAAAAGGCATTTAAAAGTTTGCATTTCTGTGCTTACTTTCTAATGACTTTACTTTCTCATACAACTAAAAGATTAAAGCTAGTCTTTATCTTTTAAGGTTTAACTTCTTTTTGAGTTCTTGTGGTTCTCCTCTCTCTCCATTTCTCCTTTCCTTCTCTTCCTCTCTCTTTCTTTAATTAATACAAGTACCTAATACAAGCAGCCATGTTCTGCGTACTAGGGAAGCTGGGTGAGGCGATAACATCCTTGCTCTCCTGGGGGCTTGCAACCTAGTTGAGGGTACAAGGAAGTGAACAATTACATTATAGTTGTGTGACCAGCACCATCACAGGGCAGTCTCAGAGGCAGACTTGCAAGGTGAGAAGGGGCACCTGGGAAGATGCTTAACTTACTCTTGTGGGGGAGGGGAGGCCAAATAAGGCTCCCAGAAGAATCTCCCGTAGGCTAATTTATAACAATTTCCATCTTTTAACCCCAAATTACTCTTCATAGAAATACTCAGTTTTCTGGCCTTCCTTTGACTTTCTGAAAATATTTTTTATGTATTTATGGCTGCCATGC
The DNA here is from genome assembly GCA_963574575.1 of Galagoides demidoff. NCBI lineage: Eukaryota > Metazoa > Chordata > Mammalia > Primates > Galagidae > Galagoides > Galagoides demidoff. The sequence goes on from CAUYQV010084111.1 coordinate 71,045, forward strand.
TCTTGGCCAAAATTTGCCCATTTTGTCTCAAACAGCCACTGTGTTATGCTATTAAGATTTTGGGATTTATCTGTCAACAGACCAGTTACTATTACTCATCCCTAACTGAGAGGCCCCTTGATCTTGATTCAGGCCAGCTGTGGGGTATGACTACCGCATTTCTGAGGCTGACCCTAGTGGAAATCCCAGAAGCAGCTTGAGAAGATTCCCCTCTCTTAGCCTTAGCTACCTAAGGCTTTGGATCAAGGTATCAATTTGTATTTCCAATTTACACATACTGCCTCCCAGCTTCAATTCTGAATTTTTTCCTGGCTACCTTTTACATTCCATCTTCCCTTTGAAAAGTTTAAATATGCATTTTAAAGAGGAAAATATACGTTCAAGAAATGTTGCTATAGGAGGTAGACACTATGAATGACAATTATCACTTATTGATTATTTCATTGTACTAATTTTATGCAAAAGACTATGTGCTGATATACCTAAGGGTGTGTGTGATAAAAGCTATATCGGATAAGATACATGAAGAAGTTTCAATCATGAAACTTCTGATATTTTTTCAAGGCTCATAGTCAGTGGTGCAACTTGTCTGATTTTTCCGCCTAGTATGGGCACTGTAATTTATCAGTTTTCATGACTCTTTGAAAGTTGAGAGCCAAGTCTGTGGTTCTAGTATTTTATGGAATGTGCATTTAATACAAAACTTCATCGCTGGCTCCATTTTAAGGCCATGTCCTTGTTTTTCTTTCTCATCCAATTTTTTCCACATAGAAATATCTTTATTGTTTTATTTAATTATGAAGCCACTTCAGTGCTCCAAGTAACAATATTTGAACAATATTAAAAAGCAAACAAGAACTTGAAATATCCTAATAATCTCATACCAACCCCTCTTCCCAGAGAATGTTAATGTTCTTACCTACTTTTAATTAGATAGCTCAATGTTTACTTTTAAACATATCTTCATAAGCTGCTTTAAATTATTCTGGAACATACCATAGCAGTCTACTACTGAATAAAGAATAAAAGTGTTTTTAATAGTACCTCACAATTTACAAAGTACTTTTCACATTTTAGTTTGTTTAATCTTACAAACAATAATCAACAGGATCTTCTAACTCATGGTCATTTTATTTATTTTTTATTTTATTTTATTTTATTTTTTAGAGACAGAGTCTCACTTTATAGCCCTTGGTAGAGTGCCAAGAGCAACCTCCAGCTCTTGGGCTTCAGCGGTTCTCTTGCCTTAGCCTCCCAAGTAGGTGGGACTACAGGTGCCCACGACAACGCCTGGCTATTTTTTTGTTGCAGTTTGGCTGGGGTTGGGTTTGAACCCACCACCCTTGGTATATGGGTGGTGCCCTATACACTGATCGACAGGTGCCGCCCTCTCAGGGTCATTTTAGTGTTGCCAAAAATCCTTGGTTGAATTTAATTTTCTTGCCAGTGAATTTTTATTCTTACTGTCAGTATTCTAGTGTATTAAGTTAGGAAAAAGACTACAAGTCATGCTTCAAGCTTATATTCACATTCTCTCCAGTGGACTGTGAGATCATCACAGTTAGAATAAAAAGAGCAAAACAGAGCAGGAGAATAGGTAAAAATATACCAGTAATGGGTGGGGGGGTCAGAAGTAACAATTCCTTTCAAATTAGGTTTTATATCATATATTTTTTTAATCCTATGAGTATTTTTTTTTTTGTAAAGATAGGGGTCTTACTATGTTGCTTAGGCTGGTCTCAAACTCCCAGCCTTATGTGAGATTCCCTCCTGAGCCTCCCAAAGTGCTATAAGGCACTGTTTGACTAAACTGGTCAAGCATCTCAATGAATGATTTTCTAGTGCTATTCAGAGACTCAGTGTTGAAGTTCTGATTTTTCTAGTGAAACTGAAGGGGATTGTGTGCATGTATTGGTACTTTTTTCACCACAAACCAGCCAGAGTACAATATATGCCCCTGCCTTCTATCACTGCCTCTAGGGAAACAGGATGATAATTCAAAAGAGGACTGTCTTCATTTGGACACTTAATTTCATTTTCATTTTCATTTTTGATTTTTTTTTTTTGAGACAGAGTCTCACTGTGTTGTCCTGGTAGAGTGCTGTGGCATCACAGCTCACAGCAACCTCAAACTCCTGGGCTTAATGGATTCTCTTGCCTCAGCCTCCAGAGTAGCTGGGACTACAGGCACCTGCCACAATGCCCGGCTATTTTTTTGTTGTAGTTGTCATTGTTGTTTGGCAGGCCTGGACCTGTTTTGAACCCACCAGCCTCCATGTATGTGGCTGGCACCGTAACTACTGTGCTACAGGCGCTGAGCCTAGCCACTGATTTCAAATAAATACAGTGTGATTATAATAAGCAGAAACTCTTGATGTCCAGTCAAAGGCAACAATTGGAAAGTGGAATGTTGCTTAGAAAATAGATGACAATAATTTTTGCTCTTGTTGTGTTGCTACAAGTGATTTTATAGGACATGGAAATCTAGCTCCAAAGGGAATTTGTTATTTTGTATTATTTTAAAATTTTTTTCCAAGGAGCTTTAGATGTTGAGTTTAGAATAAGTCTGCTGTTGTCCTTTATCTACTTGCTTTTAGGCATGCCTGGGAGCAGAGAGAACATGAACAGCTATACCAGATGGTACTGTAACAAAGCAAAACACACAAAAATATTTAGATTTCAAAGTGGCATTTTTTTATACAAAAACAAACTTGTATGAGAAAATGTTGAATTGTTTATGACCAGCCTGAACAAGAGCTCATATCTTCAAAAAAATAGAAAAATCAGCCACACATGTTGATGCCTGCCTATAGTTGAAGCTATTAGGGGTGCTGAGGTAGGAGGATCACTTGAACTCAGGAGTCTGAGGTTGTAGTGGGCTGTGATGCTGCTCCTGCATTCTAGGGAGGGTGACAGAGTGAGACTCTATTTAAAAAAAAAATAAAAAAAAAGAAAAAGAAAAGAAAGGAGAAAGAAAAAAGAAAGCAAAAGAAAGAAGGTTGAATTAGCTGACTAAGACCTACCTCCAAAACCACTAGCACTTTCTTTCTTTCTTTTTTCTTTTTATATTTTGTTATAGTTTTTGGCCGAGACTAGGTTTGAACCTACCGCCTCTAGGTATATGGGGCCACTGCCCTTTTTTTTTCCACTAGCACTTTTTATAATATTTTAGGTTATGCCTGAGAGCCTGCCATATCAGTACTTTAACAACAAAAGTAAGGATTCTGATCATTGAAATGATCTAACTTTGGCTTCAGAAAGCTGGGCATTAATATACAATCAGTGTTCAGCCCTCACAGTGCTCATCAAGGTGGTTTGTGTTAGATTAAATGTTCAACATAGTTCATCAAACATTATTTTGAGTACTGAGGACACAAAAATGACTACAATAGAATAATTGTGCTCTCAAAGGGGTTCTACGATAATAGCAAATATTTTGGAGATACAAATTTCTATCATGAATGTATTTTGTGAAATTTAATTGTGCGCTTTGAAAGAACAAGGATGATATCCTTTACTTCCTTTATGTATTTTCATAATGGCTAACCAAAAAGGGGAACCGAGTTTTTTATTGACAGCCTAACTGAATTATAGAAAGCTTGTTGCCAAGTTCAGGTAAACAGTTTCTGAGGTCTCCAGAAAAGATGAATAGAATTAATGTCAGTTTCTAACTGTAATTTTTTCATACCTTAATAATCTGTTGTCTTTTGCTGTAATATTTGGACAAATCCTTCAACACATGGAGAAAGAATGACAATTTTTTGAAAAGGTTATTATATAAGATTTTCTGTGCGATAAAACCACACCCAATGGGCCTCACCCAAATGAGCTTTATATATGTTATTGGACTCAGGAATGTTAAGTGTGTTAGATTTGGTCCCTGTTGGGCAGTCATATGACGCAAACAGTGACTCTGAAACGAAGCCATAATATATGGTTTAACCTCTTAACAGTTGTGATGTCATTTTTTATGTGGTAAGAAAAACAAATGCTGTCACATTTTATATTTGAGACTCCCGCAAGCCAACATCAAGAGATTAAGTATGCGCATTACTAACACACTATCATGAATGCAGTCCCATGCCAGGGAATCACTGAGAGTGCAAACACCCCTCTAACGCAGGGCTGTGAAATGGAAAGATAAGCTTGCTGATAAGCCCTAACCCTCCAGAGACACCATGTTTTCCTCGGAGAAGGAAGGAGAGGCAATTTTAAATATTTTGATCTGAATGTTAATTCACATCATCTTGTTTATCTAGTATCTGCTAATCTTTCTATCCTTATAATTTAAAAATCCAGCATAACAGTAACTAAAACTAAAGAAAAACCCATATGTTCACACAAAGGAATTAGAACAGAGATTCAATCGGGACACAGAGTAAGTAAAACTGGTTTCCCGTGTTTACGTTCTTGAAATATGGTTTGAGTCATTTCTGTGAGACATAAACATACTACTTTGTGTTTGCCATCTTGTTTATTACGCACATAATTTAACAGTTTGTAATAGTTGAAGCCACATATCTCTGCGGACTGGCATCTTGTTGAAACGGCTTCACTCAAGGAGGAGACTTTGAACTGTATAATTCAGGTATGTATATTTTCTTTTAGCAAAGGGTGTGACATTCAGCTTCTCAAAAATGAACATTTTGCTTGACTGAGCAGCTTGGCTGTGTGTTTTGCTTGTCTATGGAGGCAAGTGAAGGCGGATGGGCGGGCATTTCCAGCAAGTTAAAGACCAAGAGGGGAATGAAACAGGATTGGAGCCAGTTATCAGAAAATTCCTTTCTTGCTGAAGATTTTATAATGTACAATAAGATCTAATCATTAGATTTAATTAGATAAATCTTAACTCTTGGTAACAGAATGTCCCCCGCCCCGCCCCCCAGCTTCTAAGCCTTTAGTAGAAAGATTACTTTGTATTGTGATGGACTTTCTATATTTATTTTTTTTTATTAGAGACTCTGAGGTGATAATGGAAAACATAACTGGCTCTATATCAAACTTCTTTATATTTTTTAGAAGAAGGCAGGGTCATTGGTGTGTTTTATTATCTGGTTTAGAATTATGTATACACCCGTGAATTTTTATTGGGTATTTGCCTAGGAATTTGCATGATTAGGTGGTCTTCCATTCTATTAGTGGATTCTGTCCATTTATTTAGTCATTATTTTTTGGAGTATCTACTATGTTCCTAGGACTATGCTACGTATTGGAATAAAAGTTGATAACCTATCATGCCTGTCCTCAAGGAGCTTGATGTTTGATTTTGCTTAATTTTCCAGGTTTCCAGGTCAACCCACTGACAGATATGAAGTATTAATGTATCCATTGATTAATTCCACAAATTTCATTTTTGTCAAATATGTGCTAGGCATTTGGGATTGGATAGGCAATGGGACCAAAATGGAGAACTGCTCTTGTAGAATTTATCACTTGTGGGAAAGGGGAGGATATATTGTGATTAATTAATCACATTAATAAAAGTATAATCACAAATTAAGATAAATTCCCCTAGGAAATTCAACCAAGATAAGGGAGGGCCTTAGTAATGATGTCATTGGAGAAGAGGATCAGGAGAAAAGGGACAACACCTTCAAAAGTCATGTTTCTAAATCAGGATGCCAACTTCTGATACCATCCAAGAAGGGAGAACGAGTCAGGAAGGACAGAATAATCAACTGTGTCAAGCAGTGTTGTGACGACAAGGAGGAAGAGGATTGAACAACGTTCACTGGATGTGACAGCACTGAGGTCATGGTTGACTAGAGAAGGTTCTATGTTTTTTTTTTCCTGAAGACAGAGTCTCACTATGGCACCCTTTGTAGAGTGCTGTGGAGTCACAGCTCACAGGAACCTCAAACTCTTGGGCTTAAGTGATTCTCTTGCCTCAGCCTCCCAAGTAGCTGGGACTACAGGCACCTACCACAACAACTAGCTAGATTTTGGGTGTAGTCATCATTGTTGTTTGGCAGGCCCAGGCTGAGTTCGAACCTGCCAGCTCCAGTGTATGTAGCTGGTGCTCTAGTTGCTGAGCTACAGGCACAGAACTGAGAAGGTTCCATTTTTGTAGGATAATGGTGACTGAATCATGACTGGAATAGACTAAAGATTAAATAGAATGGGAGGAGGGCAGTGGAAGTATAAACAAAACCTTCAGGAACTGTGGCTGTGAAGGAAGATGATGCAGAGGTCCTTAAAGGCAGGCTAATTTCTTTATTTGTACATGGAGGAAGATTGAGCATGTTTGAATATCAAAGGTAGGATACAGTTTAGGGATTGTTGAAAACACAGTACAGAGAAGGGAAAACTTGTAAGTTTCCTCACTGGTTGGAGGCAAGAGAGGATTAGACCCAGCACATCATAAAGGGACACCTGAGAGAGAAAACAGAAGGGAGGATGGCTGTGGATATAAGTGGATTTGGTGGAAAAGGTGGGAGTAGAAATTGCTCCCATTCAACTGATCTGCTTTTTTTATGAAAAGTAGGAGCTCTGCATGTCTGTTGAAAGGCAGATGGCGTAATAGTGATACTTAGTGGTTCTGTTCTGTGGCTTTCCTTTGCAGTGCTCACACCTGGAGGGCAGTCATTGAGAAAGCAGGTAACTGAGTTCAAGTGAAAAAAGACCAAAGGGCAAAGAGAGTGCAGGTATGGAGAAAAAGTGTCCTTGGAATGATGGGCCCTGGAAATAAAAAGAGGACTGATTAAAAAGGAAAAGGAAGAAAAGTGATGCCTGAGGAGAGGATTTGGGCCCAGTGAATAATACATGGAGTATAAGCGCCACTGAGACCAAGAGGGAGAATTGAAGGCAATCTCAGCCGCATGTATTCTCAGGCTCTGAGGGAACCGTCCTTTCAGAGGTCTGCCCTATCATGGCCAAAACACTCCCTTGCTGCAATTCTCAGAGGGAAGGGATGTGTAGTTCAGAGCAGAGGCTCTGGCAAGATTGAGCCAGCAGTGATGGCTGTGGGCCACTGACACGCATGTGGATTCCAGGACTGGAGCAATGTGACATTTCTTAATCCTTTGTCACAGTGAGTTTATTAAGCTGTTAAGTAGATACAGACTCTGTTTTAATGCACCCACTCTACAATTTACACAGTATCAATTTTCTTCAGTGGGTAATGAAAATACTTTCATCCTTCTCATTCATTCTTTAAATTATCTGTGATGTATATTGATTGAAAGTAATTTAAGAATCTATGCATTTTACGCAAACAATGATCAATCAACAACATCAAACTCTAGTTGTAGAGGATGCCAAGAGACAAATGACCTCTAAGCAAGATGATTTACAGCTGAGGGGTGAACTCTCAGGCGACTTGTCCACAGGTGCTCCTTATGGAGAAGGAGCCCATGCCCTCAGCACGTAGTCATTTCTAATTACATCCCTCACCTGTATTATTCCATTTAAATAAAAGGCTGGTGCAGAGGTTTCTTGGGGCTACCCGACCTTTCACAAGCTTGTACTTCTAATCCACCCCTCGCCTGGTTCCTTCCCGCGCTAACCGAGACCAGGGCCATAGAAGCCCAACGGGTTGCAACATCTAGCAACATTTGAGTTTGGTGTCAGACCCAAGTACCTGGGGTTGAAACCCTGGTATGGAGAGCCTCTAAGGAGATGCCATCTTCTCACGAGAACATACAGTACTTTCTTCTCCTGTCCAGCTTTTTCAGTACTACTTTGCTCTCCACTAGCCAGAGTATATCTCTAGTCATGAAGCCCTCATCATCCTACCACTAGTTTATGGCAACATCTTCCTAGCTGCTCTCTCCCCCACTTGAGGACTTTTGATACTTTTTAAATTATACATTCAACTTGGCTTATTAATTAGCTTTAAATTCCTGTTTTCTTCTGTTACCTCATTGTTCAAGAAATAGAAGCAGGTCATATTTTTCTAACCACATTAGGGCAGGAATAAATCCATCTACTTAAGTGTGAGACGCTGGGTATGGCACTTAACTTCCTTTGGCCATAGTTCCTTCACACATTTAAAAATGACAGTATGGCTATCGGACTAGGTGGCCAAATTCTCTGTGGTTTGCAATGGTATGTGCTTGGGCCAGAGTTCTCTTCCAAACCCGCAATGTTGCTGTTGCTGTGTCCCCCTCCAGCACCTGGTTCCTGTTCTCTTAGCAAGCCCACTGAGCTTCAGGTTTCTTATATGTTAAGTTGGTATAACCTGCACATACCTTGAGGGTTGTTCAAAGATTTAATTCTGGTAATGGAGCCTAACACTGCTGCCTTACACAGAACTTCTTTCTTCCAGTCTGGGGCGGTAGGGCCCTCTACCCCAACATGTTAGGGCCACCTCCTCACCAAACATAGCCATGCATTTTTCTGCTCAATGTTGTGGCTCAATTCTCTTAGCAAGACAGGCCATTTGCAGTCCTCCATAGGAGCACCTATGCTCTAGCCTCTGTGCTGTCTGTTTTTATTTTTGTGTGTGTTGGGTTTTGTTTATTTTTTAAATGATCACCCTTTTCTTTTTACCAATTCAAACAGAAAACGTGGCCTAAAACCCCTTCAAAAAAAAAAAAGCTAAGGATTTTGACCTTGAGCTTTAACTTTCTGGGATTCTAAGCTCAAAGAGAGCTCCTGTCTCACTCATACACAAAGCTGGGGACCCATTAAGTATGCACATAAGGAGTAGATAGATGAATTCTGAGAAGTAGCCTCCTTTACCATATGCAAGTACAAAAGCCCTGCTCTGGGGACAAACCCTGGTCCTGGCACATAGGACATTCATTTCCCATAGGCACTTCTGCCCTGCCTTTGCCTTCCTCTGTCAGCAGTTTGTGTCTGGTGTATTTACCCAATTAAAACAAGCAGGAAACCCGTCTGTCTCAGTCCCTGATGGGCTACAACATTGAAGCCCTTGGCTTGGCCAGAAGTCGGCATTTAGGAATACGTGGATTGAATGAATGGTTGCTAGGGAGTATGGCAGCGTCTTAATTTTATGCTGGGTTCCTCCCAATGCGCGCACGTGGGAACTTCACAAAAGTTATTTCATGAACGCGGCGCTGCATCCCCTTATCGTACTGAGTTTACTGAAGTGGGGCCAGCTCCCTGCTTCTTCTAGCTTTACTGCCAAGGCTGGAGAGGGGTGGAGTAGCCTGGAAGACGGTTGCAAACAGGGTGGGGATTTGCTTTCTTATAAAGATACTTTGGGAGGCTGGCTCTGGAGCGCCAGGTTTCCAGGAAGAACTGAGCCCAGGCTGCGCTGGCAAGAAACTGTGACAAAGCGCGATGTTTACCTGCTGTTTGAAAGCTTTAGATGTTACAGGAGCCTGGCCCAAATCAGAGGAGGGGGCGCCTTAGTTAGCCCTCAGTAATCCATTCGAGCAGGAAGACAACCAGCGAAGTCAGTTTCCCTCAACATAAATTTCTTGGGGTCCCGGTGCACGACGACAGCTCCCGGTTCAAGCTGTCGTGGGTCCTGGTCTCTTGAGAGTGCAGCTCTCTTCTTTCTGACCAAGTTGCAAAACAAATTCAGCTCCATGGGAAAATGTCTAAGAGCGCCCAGATCCCCATGGACAAACACACATAACTTTCAATTCTGTCCCATAATTTGTGCTCACGAATTCTCCCTAAACGCACAAAACCGTCCCCAGCCCTTGGGGGGTCTAGCGTGGCTTCCAGGGCAGCAACAGCGTATGGAGTTCTGAGCTCCAGGGAAAACGCGCAGGGAATGGCTCCTGGGACTCATTCCCAGGAAAGCGCCAGCATCCGGGGAGAGTTTTTCCTTCTCCGAGGGCTGGCAGAGTGGCCCAAACGCAAGCAAGGTGGGCCGAGTGCGCAACTCTCTTTTAAAAAGAATAAATAAATCAGAGGCGGCGCGCAGCCCCGCTCAGGTTTCCCAAAGTGCGCACTACGGTCGCTGCCCGGGCGGCTGGGTGTCTGCGCTCCCCGCCTTAGCTAGGCGGACACAGGCGGGAGGAGCAGAAGCCAGAGGGGGTGCTTGGTTGGGGGGGGGCGGTGAGCGCGAACCATCCCGAGCCAAGACAAGCAGCACATTCACAAATAACGCCCCCACCCCCCAGCGCACACGCTCCCATTCAAAGCAGCCCCGCTCCGCGGCCGCACAGCCGCTCGGAGACGCGCCTGCCCCAGCGCAGCCCTGCCCGGCCGGGCGCACCCTCCAGCCCGCCTGCCGGCCGCCGCGGACCCCTGCAGTCAGCCCAGGAAGCGGCTACTTCTTCCTGGGAGGGGGGTCTACGCCGGAGACTCTCGTTGGTGCTCCCTTCTGTCCCCGGGGACTATGGCAAGGCTAGAGATGCCTCCGCGCCCGGGGTTCCTGGCCCGCCTCTTCGGTGGCACCTGGTGCCTGCTCTATGTCGCCGGTCAGGTAGGGAAGTCTACACGTCTTGCGTCCCTCCCAGATTTTTCTTCTGTGTTACAGCGGGAAGCGCTACCGTTTGTGGCGCGTTGTTTTCCAAGGTCTCTTCTAGGGCTGCGCTGCCGCCCAAGCTGGGACAGGTGGCGTGGGGGTTGGGGCTACGGAGGACCCTGTTGGCTAGCTCCCGTCTGGCAAAGTCAGTTTCTTCGCTTAGCCTCGGCCCAGCCTCCTGGGACCCTGCCTCGGCTTCTCTCTGGGGTCCTGCTTCCAGCCGGGCAGAGATCCGGCAAGAAGGCGGTACCCGAGCTGGGGAGTGGTCACCGTCCGGCGGCTCGACCCTTACTCTTTCCGGACAGTCCTTCGCGAAGCCCCCTGTCTCGCTCTGGAGGAGGCTCTGTTGGCACCGTTGAGGTTCGGGCAATGGGACACTCCTCCTCATTTCTGCCCTTCTGGGGACCCAGTGAACTTATGACATCGTCACCTTAGTGCCATCTGCTTTCGAATGTCGGCGCGGAGCGTTGTAAGGTGTGCGGATGCGGGGTCAGGTGGGCTACCGGATTCCTGCTGGTGCAGGAGGATGGACCCTGACCACACCCCCGTCCGCATGTTCTCTGGGTTTGCTCCGGGGGGCCAGACAGAGTGTGGGGGGTAGAAGTTGGGAGGTTTTCCTGAGTTCGGGGGCCCCAGGGAAACAGTGTCTCCTGTCCAGTTTGCTTTGCAGTGGTTTATTATTGCAGGAACCTGGAGGGAGCTGCTTAGGGAACTGGGTGGGAGTTGAGGGTCAGTCAAACCCAAGATGCCTGTGGCGTCCTTGGTTTCATGCTCTCCCAGGGTCAGGTAACTTATTAAAACCCATGACTTAGACAGTTTGTACATAATTTAGCCTATGTAGATTTGCTTTCCACAGGATTACTTGGGTAATTCTGGGAAAATGCCCAAATACTCTTGGCCTGAATTATCGCCAGATAGCCTCCCTTTCCCCAGTTTTGCTTATGGAGACTTGCCCAAATCGGGGGATTGCCTTCCCTCTCTTTTATTTAACGTTTTGAAACTTGTTTTCAAATGTATAATTTAATGGTCGTTGTAATTGTAGTGGTGCTCTTCTAGAGGCAGAGAGGGGACCGAGAACGTAGGCTGGGAAGGGCTCAGAGCCGGCTAGGACCAAAGAAGCAGGGATTACCCTAATTGGTGACAGAAATTTTCAGCAGGTAACACCTGCTTAGAGTAGAACATGACAAACAATTGAAAAAGCTTGTCTTAATGATCAGCACGTTTTATTCCCATCATACCTTCCTCCCTGGCAGAGCGTCTCAGCTGTGGCTGCACAGTAGGATTACCTAGGGGAGTCCTTGAAATTTCCTGGGCCAGAGCCACACCCAGCTGCATGACATCATAATCCTGGGGGAAGGGGGAGGCTAGGGCATCAGAACGTCAAAAGCTCCCAAGTGATTGCATTGTGCAGCTGGGTTGGAAACCACTCTGCAAAAATGGCCTGCCTTAATATGGCTTATTTTTATAGAAATCATGACCGCAAAAGTAAACTCAAAGGAAACAATAAAAAAAAAAAAAGGCCTAAAACAGAGGCTCTGGAGCCCTGACATGTAGCTTCCAGTCCTGGCGCTGTCCCTAACTAGCTGTGTCATTTTGGTCAAGGCCCTTACCTTCCATTTCCTCATCTGTTAAATGAGTGTGTTGGCCTGTGTTCTCAAACATACAGCCAGCGTCAACAACACCGGGCAGGTGGACAGCGAAACCGAATCAAGATAACCCGTCTTATTTATAAATACCCACAGGGCTAGAAATTCTACCTTATCCTCGCGATTTTGCTAAAGTATCTGCTGACATTTGGATCCATCAAAGAAGCTAAAAGCTAATATAAGTTTCTACATTTCAATTTCATGGAATATTTTTAGGAAATGCTTTCCTATGGACTGTTGGAACCCACTTTAAGTCATCATGTGCCCCCTTGGCATTAAGGACTCTGATTTTCATAACACTACACACCTGTACTTGCACCCCTTCTTAACCATTTATTCTGGGTGAGGGTGATGAAAGCAGATTTGGGTCATGTGTGTGGGGGTTGGGTGGGGGGAGTGGTTCATTGTGTAATTCCAAATGGATCTTTCTTGTTCCACTCCTCAGGGCTGTTATCCACATGTGCAGAACCTGGCTAAACTTGGTGGGGGAAGGATAGATAAGAATTTAAAGTGGTTGGTTTTGAATTCTGGTAAAATGCAAAATTCTTGAGAGTCAGGTGTTTGTCAGAGCAATTTTGCAACACTGTTTTAATATCTTTACTTTAAAAAAAAATCATATGGGCATTGTAGTTAATTGTCAAATTAAATGGGTCAGAAATTTCAGGATACTTAATATGAAATCAAGAAGAAATCATTCTATAATGATAGCCAGTGCCAGATGACTTGACACTTATTTGGAATTTATGTATTTTTTTAGGCTTTTAAATATTTTATAGTTAGCATTTTTTAAAATTTCAGAATATTACAGGGGTACACATGTTTTGGTTACATAGGGTGCATTTGTGGATGTTAAGTTAAAATTGTTGAGTGTGCCCTTCACCCAGGAAGTGTCCACCACCCCCATTAGGTGTGAATTTCCTCACCCCTTCTTCCTCCCTCCCACTTGCTTGCATTCAGTTTTGCTTTTGTGTGTGAGCATAAATGTTGATGAATTAGTTCCAGTTTAGTAGTGAATACATGTGGTGTTTGTTTTTCCATTCTAGCAATACTTAAGGTAAGATCTTCAGTTCCATCAGGGTTGTCACAGGAGATACTAGGTCACCATTTTAATGGCAGAGTAGTACTCAGTGGCATACATACACCTCATTTTAGTAATCTGTTCATGTATTGGTGGACACTCAGGTTGTTTCCACATCATTGTGAATTATGCTGCTATAGACATTCAAGTGTGTCTTTTTTATAAAATGTCTTTTTTTCCCCTTTGGGTTAATACCTAGTAGTGGGATTGCTGGATCAAATGGTAGGTCTACTTTTAGTTCTTTGAGGTATCTCCATAATACTTTCATAGAGTCTGTAATAGTGTGCAGTCCCACGAACAGCGTAAGAATGTTCCTTTCTGCATCCATAACGGCATCTGTTGCTTCGGGACTTTGATATGCACTTATCAGTGGAGTTAGGTGATGCCTCAGTGTGGCTTTGACTTGCATTTCCCTAATGAGTAGAGACGTTAGGCATCTTTTCCTATCCTCATTGGCCATTACTCTATCTTCATTTCAAGTTTCAGTTCTTATCTTTTGCTCACTTTTTAATGGGGTTGTTTGACCTTTTCCTATTAATTTTCTTGAGTTCTTAGTAGATTCTGGTCATCAGTCCTTTACCTAATGGATAGTATGCAATCTTTTCTCCAATTCTTTATGTTGTTTATCTCTATTGATTATCTCTTTGTGCAGAAGCTTTTGAGTTTATAGCTCGATTAGGTCCTATCTGTTTATTTTTGTTGTTGCTATGATTGTTTTGGGGGTCTTCGTAAATTATTTGCCTAGGTTAACATCTGTTAGAGATTTTCCATCATTTTAGCTAGAATTCTTATTGTTTCATGTCTTGGGTTTAAGTCTGTTATCCGTTGTAAATTTTTGTGAGTGGTCAGAGGTGTGAGTCCTGTCTCAGTCCCGGAACCATTTATTGACTAGGGATCCTCTTCTCAGTGTATGTTTTGTCTGCTTTGTCAGATATTAGATGGGTACATGAGGATTATTTTGTCTCTGCATTCTCTGTTCTGTTCTATAAGTCTACGACTCCGTTTTTATGCCTGTACCATTCTGTTTTGACTATACTACTATAGATTACTATAGTATAGCTTGAAATCTGGTAAACTGATGCCTCCAGATTTTTTTTTTTTTTTTTGTACAAAAGGTCTTTATTGGTGGGGGGAGGGAGGTTGCAGAGCAGCACCGAGGAGGAGAGAAAAGAGGGGAGAGAGATAAGTAGAGAGTGGGGAAGAGAAAAGAGAGAGCAGAGAAGAGCGAGGGGGAAGAGGTGCAAAAGAGAGAGTTCAGAGAAGAAAGGCAGAGAGAGGCGGGAGAGAGAGAGAGAGCGCTCCACATTTGTTCTTCTTACACAAGGTTGCATCAACGATTTGAGGTCCTTTCTGATTCCATAGGAAGCATAGAACTATTTTTCTAGATCTGTGAAGTATGACATTGGTACTTTAATATGTGTTGCATTGAATCTGTAAATCACTTTGGATAGTATATTTTAACAATGTTGATTCTGCTCATCCACGAACAAGATATGTTTTTCCATCTGTTTACATCCTCTGTGAGTTCTTTCCTCAGTGCTTTGTAATTCTCCCTATAGAGATCTTTCATCTCCTACATTAATATATTCCTAGATATTTCATTTTCTTTGATGCTACTGTGAAGGGTATTGTGGCTTCGATTTGATTCTCAGCTTGACTATTGCTGACGTATGTGAAAGTTACTGATTTGTGTACATTGGTTTTGGAACCTGAGACTTTCCTGAATTTATTTATCAATTCCAGGAGACTCTTGGTTGAATCCTTGTGCTCAACGTATAAAGGCATGACTACCAGAGTTATCAGGCCTTTCTTGTATAAATTATAGTAAAAGCAGGCTCTGCAAACGGGGACTGCTCCTACCTAAACTGAATTACACATGATCTATGCCCTCCAAATAATCCAAAGAACAATTTTAGTGCAAATAAAAATTATCTGGAAATCCCAGAATTTTTCTTCTCACTGAATTTCTGCTTTTAAGAGTTATCTCCCTCTCTTGTTCTGACTGAATCACCCTCCTAATTTCCCAGATGCTTTTTTCCCCTTGCAGCTTGAAGACAGCCTCACTCTTTAGGTTCTTATGAGACTGATTATTTTACTGATTAATATCATTTCCTACACTGAACCCAAATTCATCCTATTACCCTAATTAAAGTAAGGAAGTACATAACAAACTAATGGTTTTAATCAGTAGGTATATCAACTAAATGATTTCAATAACCTGATTACAGCAATCCATTGTAAAATCAACAAGGTCGGGCAACAGGGTGTATTGCCAGATGAGCAAAAATCCATTACTATTGCTTAAAAGTAGCATTTCGTGGCAATTTGTGTCCTTTTGGTAGTGTCTGAGAGAGAGCTCATACAAACACAACAACTGATTATTTTCATTTACAGTGGTATTCTAAATAGTATCCTTGATGGGAATTCAGTAACGCAGTAAATAGTTCCAGGGGAGCAGGAAAGAATGTGTGCCTTTATGCCCACCCAATTTTCACCCAAGGATCTTGAAAACTTGGCTGTTTTCTTTTGTTATCCTCTTGTACTTTCTTGCTATTGTTTTAACTTTTGTTTCATTGTTTTACCTTTACCATGATAATAACTCTGAATGGTTAGAAAAGACTACTAAGGATTTTTGTTTGCTTTGTATTATTTTGAGGTATAATTGGAACATAGTAAACTGTACATGGTTAAAGTGCACACTTTCCATTTTGACATTATATACACACACGTGACATCATCACCTCAAAGTTTCCTCATCAACTTTTGCGATGCTCCCCGCCTTCCTTAAATCCAACATCAACAGGCAAATAATGTTCTACTTTCTGTTACTATTACTTTGCATATTCTAGAATTTTATATAAATGGAACTCCTGCCATTTTTTCCCACGCAGCACAATTATTTTGAAGTTATCCATGCTGTAGTGTATGTCAATAAGTCTTTGCCTTTGTTCCTGAGAATGGATATAATTCAGTTGATCATCCATCAACATTCACCTATTGATGGTGTATTTGTTTTCAATTTTTGGCTATCACAAAGTTGCTGTGAATATTTTTGTATAAGTTTTTGTAGGGACACGTGCTTTTGTTAGTGTTATGTCCATTCCTAGCAGTGGAATGGCTGAATTCTATGGTAGGTATTAAGTTTAACATTTTAAGATTAAGAAACTCATTTTTTCAAAAGTTTGTACCCTTTTCTTACAAGCAGCCTAACAAGAGTTCAGTTCCCCTGTAGCCTTGTCACCACCTCCAGTGGGTCTTTCATTTTACCGAGATAAATAGGTATAGTGGTCCCTTGTTCTGGGTTTTAATTTGCAATTCCTTAATGATTAATGATGGTAAGCATGTCTTCATAGATTTATTTGGAATCCAGATATATTCTTTCGTAAAATTCCTATTCAGATATTTTGCCCATAGTTAGTCTCCTGGTTTTCTTCTTATTGAATTGGGAGAATTCTTTGTATATTCTGAATATGAATTTACATCAGACATGGGAGTTGCAAGTATTTTCTCCTACTCTTTTCGTCTTTTCATTTTCTTAGCAGTATCTCCTGATGGGCAGAAACTTAATTTTGATAACAGTGGAACTCATCATGTTGTTTCTTGGTTGATTGTGATTTTGCTCCTGTGTCTAAGAAATATTTCCTTAATGCAAAATCACAGAGCTTTTCTTCTAGTATAGTTCCAAGTTTTACATTTAGTTTCTGTTCTGAATTGGTTTCTGTGTATGGTTCAGGATGTGGGTCATTTTCTCAAAGTTCATTTTTTGTCTATGGCTTTTCAATTGTTCTAGCATGATTTTTTGAGGAGTCTATCCTTTCTCCACTGAATTTTCTTTGCATTTAATCTACTTTCTTTCTTTATAGATTTCCCCATTGTGGATTTTCATATGAGCAGAATCATCTGACATGTGGGCTTTCGTGACCAGTATCTTTGACTTATCATAATGTTTTCAAGGGTCATCCAAATTGTACCGTGTATCATACTGAATTCCTTTTGATAGCTGAATAATATTCCATTGTATGAATCTGCCCTATTTTGCTAATTCAGCTATTTATGGGCATTTGTGTTTTCCCCACCTTTGAGGTATTAGGAATAATGCTATTATAAACATTTACATACAAGTTTATACGTGGACAAATGTTTTCATTTTTCTTGGATATATACCTAGGAGTGGAACTACTGGGTCAAATTTTAACTCTATGTTTAATCATTTGAGAAACTGTCAGAGTGTTTTCCAAAGTGGCGGCAACATTATATATTCCTGTTAGCAGTGTATGAAGGTTCCAAATTTGAGGGTACAAAGGTTACAATGTTTGCATTTGTTAGGTAGAATTCCTCTTATAACTGTGTGCCACCCCCAAGAACTGTGCCATACACCCTAACATTGTGCCCATTAAGTGGGAGCACGCCCATCCTCCTCCCTCCTCCCTTTTCCCTCACTCCCACCTTGAATTGATTTGATTTTTCTCTTACGTGTGTGTGTATTGGATTGTCTACTTTACATCTTTTCTATTAACCTGGATGGGGTGGAAACACATCCTCTTAGTAAAGTATCACAAGAATGGAGAAGCAAGAATCCAATATGAAGCCAGTATCTGACTTTTTGATTATAGCCATCCTAGTGGGTAAGAAGTTATACTTCATTATGGTTTTCATTTGCACTTCCTTAGTGACCAATGAAGTTGAATATCTTTTAGTTTACATTGGAGTTAACAATTTCCTTCATTGAAAGAAAAGTCTTTAATTTACGTAACTTTCACTTTTTCCTCCAGTGCTACTATACACCTATTGCGTGTCTATGGGTACCTTTTCCAAATGCTAAGGCACAATACCGATCAGTTCCTCTTTCAGAGTCCTCCCTTGTCATTAGGTTGTTTTGCTTTCTGCACAGTCACCCTCATACCCTCATAGCTGTCATATTAATATTAAGACCTCTTTGCTTTTTTTTTTTTTAAATTTTGTTGTGTTCTCTATTTCATAGATTCCACAACTCCCGCAAGAAGAATGTGTATGGAAGTAAAATTTTTAAATTACTTTTGTATCTGGAAAGTTATTCTACTTTCATAGTTGTTTATATTACATGGCACAGAGTCTTAGGTTGAAAATGATTTTTTTCCCTGCTCCTGCTGCCAGCCCTAAATTTCAATGTCATTGTTGCATTCTCTTTTGGCATCTCATGCTGCCATTGGGCTATCTAGTGCCATTTTAAATCTGGTTCCTGTGCCTCCAGCCTGGTTTTTGGTTTTTGTTTCTAGAAACTTCTAGAATGTTCATTTTCTATGCAGTGCTCTAAAGCAGAGATAGGCTAACTTCTTCATTGAAGGTCAATATAGTAAGTATACTATACTTTACTTTGTGGGCTACACTGTCTGTATCCTAATTAGTCTGCCATTATAGCACAAAAGAAGTCATCCATAATATGTAAACAAATTATCATGGCTATGTTCCAATAAACTATTTACCAGAACAGGCAATGGGCCAGACTTCACGTGTGGGCCACAGTTTGCTGACCTCTATGTTGAAGTTTCATGACACTGTGCCTTGGTATGAGCTATTTATATTTACTGTTCTAGGATCTTCATGGGCCTTTAACAGATCTCCGTCCTTTAGTTTAGAGAATGTTTATTTCACATGTCTTTGATCATTTCCTTCCCAGCATTTTATATGTTTTTTTTAATAAAATTCCTATTAGTTATTGGGTCTCCTGGGGTGATCATTTATCTTTTAAAATCTTGCTTTTATTTCTTCATGCTTTTGTTACACTTTCTAAAAGGTTTTCTCAATTTTATTTTCCAATGGAGCCATTTTTACATAGATTTGCAACCAATAGTCCTACTTGTAGGCAAACTTCACCCTTCTGCCCCCCAACCCCCTTCAACAGAACCAGGTGCCTGTAAGTCTGAAGCCCTTCAGGCCCAATGGTCTTGCTTCTCATCATTGTCTCTCTCTGCAGCCACAATTCTGTTCAGGCAGTTACAGTTCCACCACCAGTTTTCCATACTCCAAAAATTTATTGGCATCTCTTGTCTGCTGTTGTCTCCTTTCCAGTTTTCTTGTCATCTTTATTTATTTACTGTTATTTTAGCAGACATTTGGGAGAGAATGGAGAAATTACGGTGTTCAAGCTGCCATGTTTAACTGGAAGTCAGTACTATTTATTCTCTTTCATTATATCTATTTTTCTAAGCTGATCCAATTCCAAATCCCATTAAAACTCCTCATTCTGGTTATGATGCACACTTTTCAGAGACTGATACTTTTTATTTCCTAGTAAATAGGACATTGTCAGTATTATAAAAAAAAAACACTAGACTGAGGTCTAGAGGCCTGGGGTGTAGTTCTGGATTTACTGACCCTTTCCTCAACTAAAGAAGTCAGGAATTTTTTTTTTTTACAAAGGGGAATTGATGTTTACTGAATGCCAAACACATTAATAAGTACTCTCCCCATCCCTATTTTTGTGTTTCATTTTTAATTTTTCAGTTACTGGTTATTCTTAAGTAAATATAGTCTAACCTATTTGCTCAGAGATACAGCACAGAAGTATTTTATTGTTTTACAAATTTTGACGTTCATATTTGGAACAGTTTAATGAGAGAACATAGAGTTAACATGATGTAAAGATCTGGCTTTAAAATATCATATGTGGTATTAAAATTTATTCTCTAAGGTGTGATTAAAGTCAGGCTATTTTTTTGTGGTGGAGAGTAGGATGAGGTGAAATGAATGGGGGAAGTAGGTTTCTAATAGTTATTAATCCCCTATCAGTTTTAATGATTTATTTTGCACGGGGATGATCTCTGTGTAGAGAATTATGCATTTTGGGGGCAGTGGAGTGGATTATCTAGGTCCTAATTTTTCTTTTGTGCTTTGCTCATAACTATAGGATGTACAGCTAGAAGGAGCCTTAGAGATTCTTTGGTCTCATAGTTCACAAATTTCAGCGTTTATTAGTCAGTTCTGCTGTGTAGCATAGTTCCAGAGGTCACCAAAGAATAGAACTAAAAGCTCTTTAAGAAGCTTCTCACTGGAGATTAGGGGTCTCATTCTTAGGCGTCTGATTCAATCAAACTAGGGTGGGCCTAGGAGTAAGCATTTCTTTACAGGTTACTTCCCCCTTCCCCTTGCCCACATACAGAGAGGATTCAGACACAGTTGGACCAAAAGTCACATTTTGAGGAACACTGATCTGAACTGTTTTCTTTCCAGATTGGAGAAATAAGGTCCTGTAAATTGAGTGACTTGTCCCAGTTTGTTAGTGGGAGAGGTGGGAATGGACCACGTGTCTCATAACTCTGTTTAGTGATTTTTCCCACCAGAGCATACACTATTATTTTAGTGTCTAGTTACATCATGAACTAAAGACGTGAACCACCAGCTTGAAGTGTCTTTATTTGTAGGAACTTCAGTTTTTTTGTAAATGGTTTTCAGATGTTTGGGAGCAGCTTCAGCTCTCAGTCACTCTGCAGCAGAGAAATGATCAGGGAAAAGGGAAGAAGCCTCTCGCCTCTCCCCTCTCCCCCAGTAACGTGCCACACACCGGCTTCTGTGTGCTTCCTCCTGGCATCATCATGTCCCTGGAAGAGGAACACATGTTCACTGAGAGAGCGTCAGCAGCATCCAGGGACCCGACACTTGGTGGGACAGAGAGGAGGTGCTGCGGACACCTTCTTTTTCCAAGTGTGACGCAGCAACTGTTGCTACATTCTTGGAGGAAAGGAAGGAAATGTTTCATGTGCTTATCTAGGCTTTCCCCATCTCTACCACAAACCAGCGGAGGAGGTTACACACACACGCACATGCACACACACGTACTCTCCACGAGTCCTGCAGTCTGTGATATGGCACTGTCTGTGGACAGGGACGGTGTCTGTACTGCTGACGGTCGCTGTTATATATCTTGTACATTTAATGAGGGATGATAATCATGAACTTTCTTTCAGAAATCAGTGGCAGAGAAATAAAGGTTGTTTATTATTACAGAGTGCCCACTTACCGATGTAGGCCAGGGGTGGAGCCTGAGACCTGAAAGCCACATGCGGTCTTCTAGGTCCTTCAGTGCAGCCTTTTCACTGAATCCAGATTTTATAGAACAAATATGTTTAATTTTCTTTTATAATATAATGTTATATAGAACAAATACACATAAAAAACAATTTACCATCTTAACCACTTTAAAATATATGCTGCTGCGGTAGTATTGTGTACATTACCATTGTCATACAGCTGCATCCAGCTCCAGAACGCTTTTCATTTTGCAAAACTGAAACTCTGTACCCATTAAACAATGATTCCCCATCTTCTCCTTCCCCTAGCTCCCGGAAAGCACCATTCTACTTTTTGTGTCTGTGAATTTGCCCACTCTATGGAATTCATATAAGTGGAATCATACAGCATTTGTCTTCTTGTGACTGGCTTATTTCAC
Source organism: Galagoides demidoff (assembly GCA_963574575.1). Taxonomy (NCBI): domain Eukaryota; kingdom Metazoa; phylum Chordata; class Mammalia; order Primates; family Galagidae; genus Galagoides; species Galagoides demidoff. The sequence continues at coordinate 92,581 of CAUYQV010084111.1, forward strand.
TCAGCATAATGTCTACAAGATTCATCCATGCCCTAGTGTGTCTCAGAATTTCCTTCCTTTTAAAACTAACATCCCATTGCATGCATACACGTACACACACACACACAGATATTTGGCTCTCTGTATCCTGTATCTGTAGGTTCCACTGACTACAGATTGAAAATATCTGGGAAAAAAAAAAAAAAGGTTGCATCTGGGGGCGGCACCTGTGGCTCAAGGGAGTACGATGCAGGCCCCGGCCAAAAACTGCAAAAAAAAAAAAAAAGGTTGCATCTGTCCTAAACATGTATTGACTTTTTTCTTGTCATTATTTAAAAAATATAATATAACCATTATTTACATAGCTTTAACCATTATTTTATATAGTTTTCACATTTTATTAAGTATTATAAGTAATCTAGGGATGATTTAAAGTATTCAGGAGGATGTGCACAGATGACACGCACATTTGCTGTGAGGGACTTGAGCGTCATGGATTTTGGTATTCCCAGGGAAGTCCTGGAGTCCATTCCTCAGGGATACCGGAGGATTAATGTAAACATACCACATTTTGTTTATTCATTCATTGGTTGACAGTGGGGTTACTGCTAATGTTTAGCTATTGTAAATAATGCTGCTATGAAAATCGGTGTTCCATTTTGTTTTATGTGTGCTGCTTTTTCTGTAGAAAAGAGAAGCAATACCAGTCCCTTGACCTCTAGTTGACTACTTCGAGAGTCACCTATTTTGACTTCAATATGGAACTAATAGGCTTCCTTTGGGAATCTTCGGCCAGTGGTTGAAACAAAAGCTAAGCATACTCCACCCACTTCTACACATTCAACCAAATAGCAGAGCCAAGTGATCTTCGTGTTTCGTATGGAACCTGAAAATCTTTGACATTTTCCAAGATAGGGTACAATTTGTTACTAGGACATTATTTTTCCTCTAAAGATCCAGTAACATGACAAAAAGAAATTTTATATATTTGTATATATACTCTGCAAAGGGAGGTCAAATATGAATCATTGTGAAATGAAGCCATGCAAACTAATTGCATGCATGACGCGATGTGTGGAGGGACGGGGAGAAGTTTGTGAAGGGTGCTGAAAGAAAAGGTAATTGACCAGGAGCCAAACTCTACTTGCTACTTGGTAATTTCATGATTGTGGAACAAATAAGTCATATAGTCTTTCTACTTTTTTTTTTTAATCTGTAGAATGAGAGGCTTGGATTACATGATCTAGTGCAGTGTTTTTCAACTTTTTTTTTTTTAATCTCATGGCACACATTATGTTGATCTAAAAAAAAGTAAAAAAAGAGTATATTTCCTGTGCTTTGAACTTTAGGAAATAATTTAAGTAATGATCTTTAAAAATTTTTGTGGCACACCTCAGATCTTGTCAGGGCACACTAGCGTGTGTGGCACACAGGTGGAAATCACTAATCTAGTAGGTTAATACCAATTAACCAAAATAATTAAAAATGATGAACAGGGGTTTCATTTTTAACATAAGAACTTTTCTTTTCTTTCTTTCTTTTCTTTTCTTTTTTTTTTTTTTGAGATAGGCTGCTCTGAACTCCTGGCCTCAAGTGATCCTCCTGCCTCAGCCTCCCAAAGTGCTGGGATTACAGGCATGAACCACCATACCCAGCCATGAAAACTTTAACACAGAAAAATATTAATAACTCCTGGTGGAGGGATTTTTGAGAAATGAACATCAGATCATGGCATTCCTCTGCTTAAAGCCTTTGGTGGCTTCCTGCTGCCTTTAGACCAGGGTGTCCAACCTGCAGCCTGGCCACATGCTAATTTTTTGAGGACTTTTTTTTTTTTTTTTTTTTTTGGTCTATAGTATCTGATTCTAATATCACCAAAAGTATGCATGGACCTTTTTTTTTTTTTTTTTTGCTTGTTAGTTTCTTTAGTGTTTGTATACATAATGTGTGGCCCAAGACAACTCTTACTCTTCCCACGTTGGCAGAGGTGAATAAAAAAAAAAAAAGAGTTGGACACCCCTGCTTTAGAACAATATTTCTCAGCCTTTCCATTATCATGTCTATAAAAATGTCCTTTTAGACACTTCCCCCTAATCCACCTCCCTCCCAAATCTCCATACCTTTAATATACTATAAGACCCTTCTCCAGCCCTAAAAAATAAATTTTCACCCCCTTATGGGAGAGAGTGCATGCTTCAGGATAGGACCGAAAACCCCTTCTGGGGTCTTCAAGGCGAACCAGTCCCTGCCCTGCTCTCCACCTTACTGTCCTCTGCTTCTTCCGCTCTGCTCACGGCCATCCAGCTGTCCTGGTCTTTGTTTAGTTCCTCAAGGGCATCAACCTTGTTCCTACCTCAGGGACTTTGCACAATTTGTTTTCTTCACTTAGAGGGCTCTTTCCTTTATTTTTAGTGAATTAGTTTATGATTATCTGTCTAGGCTGCAGCTTAAATATCACTTCCAGGAGAGTCCTGGCCCTCCACCACCTCCAACATTAGATGGCTCCTGTGGTCATTTCTCACAGTGCCCAGTTTTCTTTCAGTACGTGTAATTTGTCATTATATCCTTGTTTTAATTATCTGTCTGCCATCCCTAATCTGTGGTACACTTGAGGCCAGAGATGGATTTACTCTATGCTCTGCACATGTCACATCTAGCTGGATGTGCCTGGAACTGTTGAAAAAAGAATTAATGAAGTGTTTTTGAGAAAATTGATAGTGACTAAAAATAGCCCTGAACTTGGCTTTGCTTTTAAAATGAATGTATGCATTCTTAAACATGACAACACTTAATGCAAATGTATTAGTTAAAGAAACATAAGCTACTATAACAGAAAAAAATCTTGAAATCTCAGAGTTTTAATTAAATACTTTTTTTTTTTTTTGGTCACATGAGGTCCAGTTGGCAGGGCTGAAGTTGAGGGGGTTGATGAAGTTGAGTGGTTCGATGGGTTGATGCAGGCTTTGTCATCTTTAACACATGACTTCTAAGGTCACCTTAATGTCTGTATCTGGATGTCAGAGTGGGGAAAGAATGTTGAGAATTGAATGGGGAGATTTCCTGGGGAGGGGGATAGTTCTGGGAGTGGAGTATATCGCGTCTGCCCACAGCCCCTTTCTGTGTTCTTGACCAGACTCAAATTTGACAGAGTCCCAGTCTTTGTTATTCCATCACAGGAACTCAATCCCATGGCCTCAGAGCCCAGCAACAGAGGCTGGGAGGAGAGCTATGAGCTCAGGAGGGTGGGCAAACTGGAAAGTCATAAATGTATATGTAAGGGGGTAGTTGATATTTGCATGCATATGGACCTACAAATTATTTTCAGGACTTTAGGAACCTAAGACCCAGAGGATGGGAACCACTAAAAATTAAAGTGTGTGAGTTTTAATTTAGGGGAAGTTTTTCCTGCTTCATCATTTTCAGAATAGTAAAGTGAGATATGGTGGATGGGGAACCAGTTAGAAATGCACTGTATGTATCTAACTGAGCAAAACTATTTGTTACCATTCAACAGTGAATGGTCCCAGGCTCTTCTTGGGTAGCTGTGATCATGACGGGTACAGATTAGCATCTTGTCGGCTCAATGTAAGCCCAGGTGGGGTTGTGGTTGGGTTGCTAGCAGCATTGTCCTTAATAAAATGTAGCCTTTTTACTGATGATCTATTTACAGTTCCTAAATCACCTGGTAAGTCATAGTTTTTTGATGAACTACAAATAAGAATACTGTTCTCCACCTCATGGGCTGTTAAAAAATAGTTCTCTGTGTTTAAAGGGAACAGAAGACATATTGCGTGTCTGGTTCATAATACAACAAGGCAGTTGTCACTGATCTGCGAAGTCATGATACTGTACTTTTGTCTGGGCCAGAGCTTACCTGGGCCGTCTGCAGGCCTGCCATTCTTCACTGTGCCAGGGGATAGGAGCAGAAATATGAGCCTGAGCATTATTCCCCCCACCATTTGGGAGCCTCTCTCTGAACTCTTTTCCTAAGCAGAAAGAAAGAAGTAATTCAGAGCTTGGTGGATTAGGTGGGCCGCTGCATTATTCCTAATTGTATCGAGGAGCTTCTGAGACTTGCCCTTTTCTCTTCCCTTCTGTCAGCCGGCTACCTCTGTAACCTAGCCATCCCTTTTGAAAAGTGCAAGTTGGGAGCCCACATTTGGAGACACACTATTACCTTCAAATTGGAAAATGTGGTTATATATGTTAAATTCTGCAATTTCAAAGAAGTTAGTTTGCAAATTGGTTGTTTGTCCAAGAAGTATAAATGTTTTCCACATCCTGCCTCTTTCAGCTGTTTTTTTGTTTTTCCCACTTTCTTTCTTTTTTTCATTTCAGGTTAATATGAGGGTACAAACAGCCAAATCACAGTATTTGAATTTGTTAGAGTCCCTCTTGTAGGTATGTCCTGCCCCCCAAAAGGTGTGCCATACATCCCCACCTTGTGCCCATTCAGTGGGAGCATCCTAAGCCCTCTCCCTCTTGCCCCTCCCCCCGACTTGAATGGAAGTGAGTTTTTCTCCTATGTGGGCGTGAGTTAGAGTAAGGTGCAGTTTCAGATCAGTGTTGTCCTGCTCTCTCTGTGTCTGAGGAAGCTTAAAAGCATTGGGTTGATGTTTATCAGAAAGTTGTGGCAACTGTGACCATAACCCAAAAGCAGACAGGTGAGGTCACACTGGCATCTTTCTTGATTTCTTGATACCTTAGTAGGACTAGTAAAGAGGATATGGACTAGTATACATGGAAGTTCCATTAAGCATCAGAGCCCTACAGTGTGGGGCTCCCATATATAAGGATTTATAGCTTGGTGAGACCTTTGCAGTGGTGCTGATTTTTGTAGCAAGTTGGTGGATGATCAGTTTCCCCTGCGGACTTTGAAAAACTGCCTCATTTAGAGGAAGACCACAAGGTAGAGGCTGTGAGGAAATGGCTCAGTGGGACCCCTGCTGTTACATTTATAATTCAGACCCACCTGTGTGCAGGTTGGGATGTCCCTGGGTTTGGCATCACGCCTTGCACTGCTAGGTTTTGGTGTAGGTCTTCCCCTGAGAAGAGTGCTGTGCAGAGGAACACTAATTGGGTGGGATTTCAGGAGCTTGTCTGCCAACCATGAGCTCTGGCAGTTCCCTTTCCTTACAGCTGTACTTGATTATGTTTTTAGCTGCCACTGTTAATGAGTCAAAAGCCACATCTGCCAAGAGTTGGGCTGGCACTTCAGGGCGGTCGGCCACCTTCCCGTCAGTTGCTCCAAAGAGGGACCAGGGTGTGGAGCAGATAAAGCTAGGGGTTGGGTGTGTGGTTCCTTGAGGCTGTTTTTGAGAAAAACTGAGAAATGATTGAATTTGCCATGGGGTGACTAGCCAATTATAGTTTCTACCTCTCATGATTTTTCTGTTCTGGTTGTTTCTGTTTCAATGAGAAGGGCTTCTTAGTGGTGAACTCATGTTTGGCTCAAGGCACAGTAGAGTTCTATCTCTGAATTTTGAAGTCTTCTCCTATAGAGTCATTTGTTTCCTGGGTGATTTCTGAAGCCAGGACTTTGGAATGGGTGACAGGAATAAACTTCCACTTTTATTCTGTTCATTTTTAAGTCTTCTCTGTGTGTTGGGTGGAGATGAATATATTTCCTTTAGCGCATGCTATGCTGGATAATGTTTTCATTTTGAGTACAGTGACCTAAGTAATCAGCTTATTACAACAGACTATTCTTTGTGTTGTCATTTAAAAAACAAATACAAATAAATTGCAAGCACTCTGGAATTCTTCAGGAATTCCTAATCTGGATAACTCCTCTTCCACTGTGGCCAGTTATATGATTATATCCCCTCCCCCCCCCGTTTTAGCACACATTTCTTCAAGTGCTTTCACTTCTTAATTTCTGGATTTGATCAATTAAAGTAGATAGTTAAAACCTTTGTGTGAGGGACTAAAGCCAATCCATGCTGGGCACAAAGTGCCTAGCCTAGTACTGTGCATGGTGGGCACTCCTTAGATTAAGTTGTATGTGTTTCCTTTTAGATGCCGTTACAAATGACCACAAACCAAGCGGCTTAAAACAAGACTTTCACCTTGGTCTCTGTCTTCATATTACTTTCTCCTGTGTGTGTATCAAATCTCTCTGTGCTTCTTTTGATGGCACTGGGGAGTTCTATAATCCAAAATAATCTCCTCATTGCAAAATCCTTAATTAAATCACATCTGCAAAGATCCCGTTTCCAGAAATAGGAGAGGACATATCTTTGGGAACCATCGTCATTCTACCAAGCCCATGTATAGTTTCTGCATAACCTTGTGTGAGTCACTGGATCTTCATCTAAAGCACTTCGCTGTGAAGATACCTGCATCTGTTTTATTGGGGGGGGTGGGCCATTTGCTTCCAGTCACTTGGTTTTAATACCCTCTTTTTCTTCTTTATTCTTTTGTCTTTGTAATAATAAGTGATCTGCAGTGAAAAGAGCTTTCACTCTGGTGAGAATGGCTTTGCTATTGGCAGGCCGGGTCACTAATAGTGAATTTCACATGCTGTCTGGGACCGAGGACAAGACATTAGCTCTATCCCCATTGAAACTAATCAGGAAGCTGTGTGTGGTGACCAGAGTGGGTTTATCACGCAGATGGAGCTTAGGTGGCATCCAAGTCTTGTTGTTAACAATAAATGTAATACCCCATAATCTGTTTGTGGCATTTTACTCTCTATACTTCACTCCTGTTTTTCCAATCACTTCCTCTGGAACCCCTAGCTCTGTAATTCTTCAATTATGAAGGACCTACGAACCCTATTCCTACCACCTCCTCACTGTCCACTCACCTTAGGACCTGACTTCTCTCCTTGGCTAGCTCAAATCCCTCAGCCAATCCAAACCTTATAATCACTCTGCCAACTTCCTTCTATCTGGTGTACTCTCTTGGCCAAACCTGAACCCAAATTACTCCCACCTGTGCAGCTGAATGCGCTCACTTTGGATTCATGATTACTGTCCTCAAGTGGGCCCTTTGGCTGCTCAGCAATCTCGTTCCCCAAGTCCCATCCACTCTGGCATTCCCTGGGATGAATAGTTTGTTTCTTTTCTCTCTTCAGCCCTCCCACAACTCCTCCCTGTCTCAACTCACAGCTTCTTATTTCATTAAGGAAATAGCAACTATCTACCTGTATCTAGTTCACGTATTCTGACTTCTCTCCAGTTATGAAGAATAAACTGCCCTCCTGACGGAGGCCCATCTTTCCACTTGGTTACAACCCTAGATTGCACCCCCATTTGCCTGTCCAGTGATATGGCTCTGAGAGTTCTTCCCCTCTTCTGCATCCTGGTTCCTGCTTTTGTCTTAAACTTCTGTTTTTAAGCTTTCTTTTTTTTTTAAACTTCCCATAAGCCTACAAACATACTGTTGTTTCTTTATATTAAAATCTCTCTTGAGGTGATTTGCCCCTTCAGTGATCACCTCACTGTCCGGTTCTCTCCTCTTGCAGTAATACTCTTTGTAGAGCTGCCTACTGTCTGCTCTCTTAGGCATCAAACTTTCATAACCATCACTCCTCAGAGGCTGTTTTATGAAGGCCATCAACAGTCTTCATGTTACCAACTCCAACAGACACATTCCAGCCCATATTTTGCTTAATACTTTAGCACGAATGATCTTTCCCCCTCCCGCTTGGCCTTCAGAACAGCACACTGCCCTTTTCTCCTGTTTTTTGGGGGCTCCTCTCCTCTCTTCCCCTGCTGTCCTGTGGTCAGTTCTTGGACACTTTCATACTTTCTACATTTACTTCTTGGTACTCTAACTCAGTATCACGGCTTTTTTTTTTGAGATGGAGCCTCAAGCTATCCCCCTGGGTAGAGTGCTATGGCATCACAGCTCATAGCAACCTCCAACTCCTGGGCTCAAGCGAATCTTCTGTCTCAGCCTCCCAAGTAGCTAGGACTACAGGCGCCCGCCACAACGCCCGGCCATTTTTTGGTTGCAGCCATCATTGTTGTTTGGCGGGCCCGGGCTGGGGATTTGAACCTGCCACCTTAGGTGTACGTGGCTGGCGCCTTAGCTGACTGAGCCACAGGTGCCAAGCCTTTCTGTTTTCTACACTCTCCGCTCTCCATATCTTCTGAAATCCAAGTAGTATTGATGAAATATGGGAGCTCTTCTGTTTCTAAATTATAGTGTAATTTATGCAATGTATTCTTGACAATAATCACTGAATTTTAATAAGACGTGCATATATACTATTGTATCATTTTAATATTGTTTTTATATTATAGACAAGATGAATAAAGTTCAGAGAATTGCATTCCTAGTTCCCAAGTCATAAGTAGTAAAATTTGGGCAATATAGGCCCTAAAATTAGAAATACTTAAGTCTAATTCTGGCTCAGCCATATGCTTGCAACACAGCCCAGCAATGCTGAAGCGGAGCCACCGCCGTCTCTCACTGTGAAGAGTTGATAGGCTAGTTTCCCCTCACAGGGTTTTTATAAAACCATGTCTATGAAAAGCCAAGTTTGTATGTGAAAATGTGCAGCCTCGTGCATGGCATGGTACGCTTGTTTAGTAAACACCAGTTTCTATCTGTCTGATGTTAAATTCCAGAGAGTTCTCCATCACCGGCTGGAAAATGAACCCATAGTGCATCATTTGTACTTCCAAGTTGAGAAAAGAGCTGGCACCCTTGCACCCTCTGGTAGATCCTGGAAGCTCTTACTGTTTTCCTCTGTCCCTCTATCCGTCTACTCGCTCACTCATTTTGTTATTTACTAAAGTGCATTACTCTCTGTTTTCTTCAGCATTCTAAGTCAAAATATTTTGCAGTTTTAAAAAGTACTGATGAGTATGAAATATTCTGATTTTCAAAGTGTAGCTTGCCCACTCCCACAGCGTGTAGCTGCTGCTGCACACCCGCTATTAAAACTGGCTCTTCCTAGAAATGTCAGAAGAATTAGACACCCCACCCCTGAGTATTTTATGCTTCTGCACTTACGAAGAAATATAACGCAACTAAGGGGGACATGTAATAGAGAGGGTATGTTAGCTTGAAAAGCAGACAGTCAGTTTTCAGGCATTAGTAGCCATTTATTCCAAGCCTGGGTAGGTACTTAGATCAGCAGAAAAATGTCACTACAAATGGCCTTTAAGGGACCCTGGTTTCCTTCCACATTTTTGTCTCGCAGTCTTGTAGAGCTGTGTCATAACGATATGTAGCTGCAAAAGAAATAAAAAGAAATTATGAAAATCACACTTTAATGTAGGTCTGGGATCAACACACACCTCATTTGCTTGGATCCATTGGCAAGACAGGCATACAGACACACCTCGCTATAGGAGCAAGCGTAGACCTTCAAGCCTATCATTGCAGATGGAAGCCTAATGGAATTCAGTGGACAGGGAGAGGTCTCTGCCACGGTATATGAAAGAGAAGCTGCATTTCAAATGCATTTTTGTTTATTCTAAATCACTCGCTCACCTATCGATACTTATCTCATGTCACTAAAGAATCCCTCAAGGAACAGTAATTTAAATTCCGCCTGTTCCCAAATGGAGAACATGTTATTTGGGAGTGTGGGTGGCATTAGCTGTAGAGGGGAGGGGTGGTGATCTTTCTTAATCTATTTTTAAATAACAGACCCAATTTAGTGCAGTACCAGCAAAGTATTCAATTAAAATCACATTATTAAAATAAAAATTAATGTTCTGTTGCTGAACTGCTTGGCTGAATGCACCAATTAAAAGTTTTCTTATCTTCCCGACCCCCTCTCCAATCTCTTGGAAAGAGAAGTCACGTGCGCACAAATGCATGCACAGCTTTCTGAGTAAATACACTGAGGCTGAAGATAAACTTTGTCCCTGAAATACTGTAATTGTACAATTACTTATGGCATTAGAAACATGTGTAATGTAACAACTAAAATAAAAAACACATAATACAAATACTTTATTAAAACAAACATGGCTTCTGCTGTCTCGTATTTTAAATTTGTTTTTGTAAACTATGTTTAACCTTAAATCCCCACTTTCCTCCCCTTATCTTCTTAAAATGATTTCAGAAATCACCAAGAATAGTTGGCAATTGCGGGTAGATGTCTCTGATTTTAAATTCACTTTTTGTTCTCCTTTAAGTAGCTGATAGGCAGAAAAGATATCATTCTAGGACCCCCATGCCTTAAGCAAATCTTAGCCTCTAGATATGATGAATAAATCTCTTATACCCTGTTGTGCCGCTTTCTAGCCATTTTGACAAACAGATGTCATTTTCTCTTATTTTTAAATTTCCTTTTTACTCTTTCTTGCAAGGGTATTTTCTTTCCAGAGTCCCTTGCTATCACTCAAATGTGAAAGTGTTGTCAGCGTCCCCTCTCGCCTCTTGAGAGTCCGACCACAGTGAATATGTTTGGGATTCATCCACCACCAGGCAATTCCTTTCTCCTCAAGATCTCTCTGTGGATGTAAGCCATATAAGGCCCTGAGAAGCAACATGTTTTCCAGTTTGATCCAGTTGCCTTTCCCCATTTTTCTTGAGCCATTTGACCTTTCAGGAAGTTGGCTTGTCTATGTACTGGAAAAATCTGTAAGCTTATGTGTAGCGCTTTCATGCTGTTGTGCCTGGATTATATCCTCATTAGTTTTCCAGCACTCTGCATGACATTGGAAATACACAGACCATCACAGTGACTGATGGTGAATTGCATCGCAAAGCAGCTTTCCCGTTTGCGTGTACTTACAAATGGTGATTGATACACGCTCTATAAATACACCCAAGTCACATCTCCCTTTTGTAGAAGCAACTCACAGTCTACCCCCCAATAACCAAAATGCTAATTATTTGAAGTGTTTTCAAAAGTAACAAATGGTGTTACCAGTAATCTTGTTTTTTAATTAATCCCTGTGATATGCCTGTGTGGTGGGACAATAGACAGTGAGAAGGGACTAAAAATAAGAAAAATGGCAGATGCAGACAGCTGTCAGGTTGGCCTTTTGTCACATCCAGTTTTAGGAGGAAAAATAGGAAATTTAGTCTGTAAGGAGCCAATGATATGATTCATGCACACAAGTGCATATACATAATGTACACATACCCAGTAGATACACACCTGGGTACAAAGATACCTGCATAGAAGACCGCACACATCCACACACTCCAGTTAGAAAGTAAGTGGAAAAAAACTACGGAGACAAAGAGGTTTTATCGGTAGTCTTGAGATCCCATTTTGAAGCTGTTTCATTTTTTCAAAAATGTGAAATTTTATAGATATCTCCTAGATAGTGGTTTTAATCAAGGCCACATCCTGGAGATCACATCCTTCCCTCTTGAAAATGTATGAATTTGTTACAGCAGCATGGAAAGATGGAGAGCCATAAGGCCTTGCTAAGGATTATGACTCTCCATACCTACAAGACGAGCTAACTCAGGGAAAGGGTTTCTTCTCCCCAGAAACCCATAAAGACACACACTGCCATTTCTGCAGAAGGAAGATGTGTCTAATCCTACTGAGTCTCCTGTATCTGTTTCTCGTGTGCTTGCCGACAGCGTGTTGGTTGATACTGAGGCATCTCAAGATGAGGTTCCTGTCCAGTCATTTCAGGGAGCCTTGTTCTTTGTTACAAGAAGCTGTGATGCCACCGGGGGCTGAGCATACTTACAGAGCAGTCTCTTCCCCACCATAGGTCCTAAACAAACTCACCCATCCCCGACAAATTTGATTCAACAACATTTGGTTTCTTTATTTGGCCATTTGTTAACAGCAAAAGGATGACTTTCTCAGGGGGTGTCTTAATTATTTAACTCAAAATTAATCAAATTACCTTAAATTAATGCCCCTTATTCTCTCTTTTTGATGGAATTCAAAATGGAAAACTACACACAAGGCTTTCTATCAGATTGTGGGTAACAATAATTGTTTAGAAGAATAAAAAGTCTGTATGAACAGATTGGTCTCTCAGTGGGAATGAACTCCAAATATCAGGGAGAAGGATGACTTCGAGTATTGAAAAACCAAAACCTTCCCAGGGGGAGGCAGGCTCTCAGGAATTTTTCTTACAGACTTTGCAACAGCCTTGCATGCCTGAAAAGTACATTGCACTGAAATAGGTCAGCATGTGGAGAGATATTAAGGAAATGTTATCTGCCCTGTGAATGATGGCATCCAGTACTTTATTTTTTCCCTAGAAATTGAGGAAAGGGAGACCTCAAAATCACCTGCAAATTTACAAGCCTATTTCGATTCTCTTACAGTGCGTTCAGCCTTAAGCTTAGGTTTCAGTTCAGAGAGTGACAGAGGTGGCTATTGACAAAGGGAAATTCAAATGCACCTGCTATCTTCTCTGTTATTTATAATTCACCTCTGCCTCAAACACCTGTATCTTAAATGCGCATAATACGTAGATAGGTGTTGCTTATAGTAAGATGAGGTCTGCTTTCCAGGAACTGCTTTCAAGGGACTTATAGTCAGGAAAGGGCAAAGAGCAACATTAACCATGTCTCCGTGTAATTTGAACAAATAGGCTATTGTAGTTGTGTCCATAGCTCGCTCAGCCTGTCACATATACACAGATCATTTCCATTTAATTCTCACAAAAATCCAACGAGACGATCATATATTCAATTTCATTTTCTAGATGAGGAATCTAGAGTTAATTAATGAGCTCAAGGTCGCATTGTTTCTGTACCTTAATCTCTTCAAAATTCGACATGGTTTGTATGCACTGCTGGAGGAACTTCCTGACATATTCATTGATCAGCATTTAATTTCTTACCTATTATATTCTGATGATTCCCGCTGCCAACATAATAGAATAAAACCACATGGTGCCTGTGGCACTCTGGAGTCAGAGCCACCTTGGCTACCCTTTTGGACCCCACTCCCTCAGGGGAACCGGCTGCATTTCCTTTCTTCTTTTGCTGTTTCTCTATAAAGCTTAAATTTTCTCATGTCCAAGTCTTTTTTTCCCACCTTACCAATCCTTATTCCTAGATAGTAGAGATCTCATCTTCCTTTCACAACAAAGAAGAGAGGCTGGTCATCCTGGCTGGGTCTTTGCCATGGCCCCTGGTATTTGCTTGGCCTATACCTGGCTGAACTCTGATAACTCTGCTTTTGCACCAGTTGTCTCCAACTATCAACTTCTGCCATCTTTCTAAATTGACAGTGTTTATTTGTTTCCTAGGGGAGCTATTTAAACAAGACCCCAAACTGAGTGGCTTAAACCACTACAAGGGATTGTCTGACTGTTGTGGAGGATAGAAATCTGAGATCAAGGTGTTCAGAGCGTTGTTTCCTTCTGGGAAGAATCTGTACCATGCCTCTCACCTAGTTTGCTGCAAACTTTTGCATTTGTTGGCTTATAGAAGTTTTACCTAGACTACTGCCTTTATCTTCATATAAAGTTAACCTGTCCAAAGTCTCCTTTTATGTAAAAACATCAGTCGTATTGGATTAGAGCTGGCCCTAACCACTGCATCTTAATTTCACTAATTCGATCTGCCTTGACCATATTCACAAGTAAGTTCTCATCTGAGGTGCTAGGAGTTAAAGCGTTATCATTTCTATTTTGGAGGGACCTAGTTCAACCTATCACACTGTCCCATTATTCAGCACTCTATGGCCCTCTCGGGTTTACTTAGTAATCACTGAATTCTACATTCTTATACTTATGTTACCTTATACAAAATTTGGTGACCTCTGAATCACAGGAATTTGGGGAATGAAAGCAATTAGAACAGATCATAGGGGAAGTCATGTCTGATAGTTCTCATCCAAGTTACTACTTCACAGAGTAGTTAGCTCCCAGCCAGAAGCAGAGAAAGAACAGTAGTCATCATTATTTGGAAAGAGGTACATTGCAAAATTCAACTTCTATTTGCTTTGTATTTTAATCATCAACTTGAAAGCCTGGCCATGATGGTTTTGTCTGCAAAAATCACATAGGATGAAGTATGGCTGAATGGTAGAGCTGGAACCAAGAAAAATGTCATTCAGTTTTTCTAAATGTCACTAACACAGTATTTTGGATCAAATCAGATGGATTAAATGTTTCCTTCCTGTACCCGGAACAAAAGTGTAAAATACAGCTTATCAGTGTCCCTTGGAGTTACCATGTAATTCTACAAATACATTACTTTACTCACGTAACCCATCATCGGTCACTCATAATAGCATTATGGCTTCAGAGTGGCTACAAATTTGGCCTGTTAAACCAATGGTATATTTTTAGCTTTTGGCAGATGTCACCATGACTGTATTTAAGATTCACTGTGTCCTTTTGCATTCAAACCATTCTTAAAGGTTAAAAGAAAAACCAATTTTGAACAAGGTTCTGAAAACATTTTAAAAGACTGTTTTGAGGTTTGTAACTACGTTGTACAAATTTTCTGTGATCTCTATTCCAAAAGGAAAAGCATCCAGCATTTACTAGTCATTAAAAAGAAAGCGAGAAAATATTTTAAAATGGCAAAGGAGTAAAAAACAGAGTAAGGTACGAGAGCTTTGTCTCCAAAGTAAGTACATCGAGATTAGAAAGAAAAAGCTAAAAGCTTGTGGGCAATTGGTGGAGAATGATGGCTACATAGATCTTTAACTTTTTAAATTCTAGACATTTGTATTTTGTCCCAGCTCCATCATTTGATATATGATTGTGGAAAATACCTAAACTTTTAGGAGAGATGACTCGTGCCTGTTACCCACCCACATGTAGGCAATCACTAAAATAGTTGGTAAAATACAAAGACAGAACTGACTCGCTTACATGCCTGGTAAGCTAAGTCAAGCTTCTGTTTTGAATAACTAGTATCTTGGATTTGGACCCCATCGTTACCATTTATCCCACAGGTACCAATTATTTTATTTAGAGTTGCCCAATCTTTTATTAAATTTAGTGGAAGTTTGTCTGAAATGAAGTTTAGCAAATTCTGACATTTGCTGTCGAGGTTTATGGTGTCACCATGACAGAGGCATGGAAAGTTGGCAACCCAGACAAAAGAAGGTGGTGGCTTTTCAGTCTTAGTTTCAAAATAAACCAGGCTAATAATATTGCAAAATAATGGGCATATGAAGAGGATCAGGAGAAAAGGTGCAGCATAAACAGATAAGGACACTGGAGAAATGACAAAGGGCAGAGGGAGTTTCCACAGGGCGACACAGGGCAGAAGTCTCAAGGAAATACAAAATGAGATACCAAGGGGTTTTATAGGACACAACTGGACTTGTTATAACTTTTAAACTTTTTTATACATTCAATTAATAATGCATAGATTGGAGGTCTATTTATAATCATGGAAATGTAAATAAGTGATTTCTTTTTCGTTTCCAAATATGTTGCTGTACTTCTCTCAAGAGGAACGGGGGTCTTTTTGAAGTTTAAAAGGCTGTATTTGAACTTTTTGTAGAATACAGATGGGCTCCTCCGCAGTCATTTAAAACTTTTAATTGCAAAAGAGAAAGGAGAAATACAGAATGAGGAAAGTGCCAAGAGGAAGATAAAGGCAAGGAAATGAATATTTTCCAAAGGCATGATATTTCAGCTCAGGAAACAGTTACATCCTTTAAATAAGTTCTCCGTAGATTTTACCCCTATCACTTAAAAAACTATTACCCATTCCTCTTATGTAGGTTTTGTTCACTCCAATTTTATTTATTATGTTGACTGATATTTTTTGCTCAGTACTTAGTAAATCGAATTGCTCTATTTCCTAACCTCTATTTTGTTTAGATTTCTCATGTAGAAAATGTAAATAGTATTAGTAACTAGCTCTTAAGGTATTGTTAATCAAATGAATTGTTGCCTTAAAGGAGCTTCAAACATGGTAAATACTTCGTGAGGAATAGCCAGTGTTATTCGTCATGATTAAATGATCATTTTTATATGAATTAAATAAACCAAAAATATTGCCACCTTCTTCCAAAATTGAATGAGTGTGTGGGCATGTGTGGGCATGCATAGCATTTGTATTTTGGCTTTTGGAAGAAACATTTTAAATCTGTGCTTTAAAAATTTCATAGAGTGTCTTGTTAAAAATGACTGTATAACTGTCACTTTCTTGTATTCTTCACTCCAATGACTGTTTTAGAATGCAGTTTATATCAAAGGTGGTATGAGAAGTTCCTGCAGGAATAAATACTGACAGGAGTGTAAGTTAAAGTTACATATATGTATGCACACATTCTCTATCATATACACACATACAAATACTATCTCGTGGAATAACTCACCACTCAGAATCTTTTTTAACTTTCAGTGTGTTTATTAGTTCTTAACAGTCTAAGCAGAGTGGTGAAATTCAGCTTTTTTGAATGGCAAATTTGGTTATGATTGGTGTGGCAAAATAGCTTTGAGATAGGGTTTTGGATTTTGAGCTCATTTAAGACAAGAGTGTTACTCATCCAGCCTGCCCCATGGCTCATAGTAAGTGCCAGATAAGTGTCTAAAAGGGAGGGAATGAATGAATGGATCAATCAACCATTAAGTGAATACATGGACAGGAGAATGAAGGGCAAACAGAAGCAAAGAGTTAGTTGTACAAGGAACAGAACGGTGACCACCCCTGTCCTTGCTTTTTGACCAGTTGTTTTCCTCTTTGCTAGTTAGACAGGGAGATCCTGGGGAGATGTATATTTAGAAGGCAGAGAAACTGTTTAGTAAGCAAGACTTATCACGTTAGTCAAAGACTTTTGTGGTGGTTGGCAGCTTTGGGAGAAGCTTGATATACTTTAATACCTTCAATCCAAAGGCTACTCAAAAGGGAATCGAAACACACATCCACCCATCAAATTTAAAGGTTGCAAAAGGATTTAATAAAGAAGAACAAACTCATGTGTAACCCTTTCTTTGTGAGACCTCTTAAACTGTGTGCTCTGGGATGGAAGGGAAATTCTTGAGCACTGTCCCCCAGCCCACGTGTTGTGCATATGGTGTGCGCTGCTTAAGTTCTGATTGAATGAGTGTATGAAAGAATTAATGATATTGGATAGAGATGTTAAGATTGAAGCAAAAGGAGTTATGTATAGAGACTGGTAGAGCAAGGAACTGTTAGAAATAAATTGAAGACTAAATAGAAATAAGGGAAAGACATTGATGGATACAAAGGAAGGGGGAGAGGAAACAGTTACAGATTCCAATAGGAAGTAAACAGCAGGCGATGCAGGCAGCGGTCTTTGTGTAAAAGTCTGGTAATACTGAGTGCGGGTTTATTTTCTCTACCCAAAAAGTGTTTAAGCAATTTGGGAGAAAAATAAAACTCAAAAATTACAACAAAAGCAAGTTATGTGTTATGTTTCTCTGCAGACCTCATAAAAGAGCAATTTACTCTTGCATGCTCTCTAAATGTTTACAAGAGAAATGTTTTATGAGCATCCTGATTTTAGATTCCCTTCTCATCTCTGACTCTTAACTAATTCACTTGCAAGCAGAAAAACTTTCTGTATCTGAAAAAGTAAAAGGTCTTTTTATGACTGGGACTTTTGAATTTGGATATTTGGGTTCCGGGCTGGTCTCAGAATTCACATAATGAGAAAGCTTTTTAATAAAAGGCAATTAAATTTCTTGCCTAATTTATAGGCAAGAGTAGTCAGACCTCAGTTTCCCCAAATACAATAACCCTACAAATCCTGTGGCTTAACAAGAAATGAGTCAGTGAGAACACCATTAAACATCAAGTTATGGAAATATCCTGTTAGGCCCAAGAAATTAGGGCTGTTCCCTTCCATAATGAAGGGGGGTTTTTTTGTTTGTTTGTTTTTGAGACAGAGCCTCAAGCTGTCCCCCTGGGTAGAGTGCTGTGGCATCACAGCTCACAGCAACCTCCAACTCCTGGGTTCAAGTGAGTCTCCTGCCTCAGCCTCCCAAGTATCTGGGACCACAGGCACCGGCCACAACCCAGCTATTTTTTGGTTGCAGCCATCATTGTTGTTTAGCGGGCCCAGGTTGGATTCAAACCCGCCACCTTAGATGTATGTGGCTGGTGCCTTAGCCACTTGAGCCACAGGCACCGAGCCAAATGAAGGGTTTTAAACTCATGTTCATAATTTCATAGTACATAAATGTTATTATCCTTATTATATATAATAATAATAAATACCAATAAAGATGTGGGGCTTAAAAGATACTGAATTATGTTCTTGTTTTACAGATAAGTATATGAAGGAAAAATGTGTTATTCCAGTTCATAAAACTACTTCAGGAAAGAAACGTGAATATAAATCAGGAATCCTGATTCCTGTTTTAGCACATTTTCACTCTATTATGTACTAAAAAAATAAAAACAAGTGATTATAATTATGACAAAGAGTAAGATCTAGTTGAAGTGTATGTCCTTGAATATACTAGTAATGGCCATTTATTGGATATTCTCATTTTTATGAGAGCCAAATCTTCTCTGTCACTATATTTCCAGTTGGTTTCATAGAATCGGGCACTTAGGCACTCAACACAGAATTATTTAATTGAGGGGAAATTTACAAGCAATAACATACACAGATTTTAAATATTTAGTTTGATACATTTTAGCAATTTTATATTTGCATGTAGCCATGTACAAAATACAAATATTCTAGCTATCACTTCTTTGTCAAAGAGATGTATTATAATTTTTTCCATCTGGGGCGTGACTATTCTTTTTCTTAATGATACCATTTATATTACCCCTAAAGATTTCATTTTTGTTTTTTTTTTAGACAGTCTTACTATGTCGCCTCAGTAGAGTGCAGTAACATCATAGCTCACAGCAACCTCTAACTCTTCTGCTTAAGTGTTTCTCTTGCCTCAGCCTCCCAAGTAGCTGAGACTACAGGCGCCTGCCACCTGGCTATTTTTTGGTTGCAGTTGTCGTTGTTTAGCAGGCCCAGACTGGGCTCGAACCCACCACCCTGGGTGTATGTGGCCAGTGCCCTACACCCTGAGCTTCCAAGCCTACCCCTAAAACTTTCTTTATGCCCCTCCATGGTCAATCTGTCTTTCATTCTGCCCACCCATAGAGGGGAGCATTTTCTCATTTCTGTCATCTTAGATTTGTTTGGTCTATTCTTGGGAGTTATATAGATAAAGTAAATCAGCAAATATATTTTTGTTCCTGTTTATTTCGCTCACAACATGTTTTAATTTATGATATCACTGCCTTTGCCAGCAGTTTCTCTCTTCGTATTACACAGCAGCATCTGTGTTATTTGCTCTTTGGGGTAATTCTGACTATGCAGGGTGCTGTAGACATTCTCTAACAAAATGTCTTTTTTGGACATTTTGAACACATGTTCATCTATGTATTGGTCATTTGCATTTATTCCTTGTTAAGTATCTGCCTGAAATTTTACCCATTTTGTAAATTGGTTGTTTGTCTTTTTTTTACTGATTTACAGGAGTATTCTATATATTTTATATACATATGTATATGAGAGAGATCTCTCTATATATTCTATGTATGATTTTCAAATATATGTTTGTAAGAATTTTATACCTATCTTTATCTATTAATGTTGATAGTGTTTCTTTTAATAAGCAGTAGATTTTAACTTTAATGAATTTTAGTTATCTTTTTCCTTTTAGAGTTACTAATTTTGTGCCCTATTGAAAACATTTTGCCTACTCCCAAGATTACAAAGACAATACATATATATTACTGTTATTTTTCTTTTGTGCTTTATGGTTTTTAGTTTTAGATTTAGGCCTAAGATTCAACTCAAATTAATTTTTTTTATATCTGAAGCATGATAAGGGTTCTGTAGTTCTAGCACTGTTTGTTAAAAGAGTTTCTTCTCTTTCATATAATGAACTCAGTGCTTTGTTTGAAGGTCAGCTGATGGTTCCATCGTGTAATGGTTAGCACTCTGGACTCTGGAGATCAGTTGATCCAGTATGTGTAGGTCTATTTCTGTATTCTGTTCGGTTCCCTCGATCTCTATGGAATATCTTTAAGCCAAGTATTATATACTCTTGCTTACTATAGCTTTATAGTAAGTCTCGAAGTTAGATAGTATTAAGTCTTCTACCGTCTGAAAAAGATTGGTTACTCTAGCTCCTCCATAATTCCACTCAACTTTTAGAATCAAGCTGCTAATATTTTCTAAATGGCCTGTTGGCAATTTGATAGATTTCATATTTAATACATAGATCAAACTGGAGAGGATACACATCTTCAAAACATTAAGTTCTATCAGTGACCGTAAGCAGAGTTCTACTTCCATTTATTAGGGTCTTTTAAATATCTCAGCGGTGGTTTTTTAATTTTCCTTGTAAAGATCTTGCATATTTTATATACGTTTTTCCCTATCGATTAAGAATTTTTTGATGATCTTGTGAATGATTTGTTTCCAATTTTTCATTGTTTAACACTAGTCTTGATTTCTTATGAATTGATCTTGAATACCAAAATATCACTAAGTGTACAGTATTTCTAGTATTTTTTATAGATTCCATATGATTTTCTACATATATAATGCTTTTTGTCTGTAAATAACATGGTTCTAATTTTTCCATGTAGACTTGTAGCTTTCTATTGATTTTTCCCGTCTTATGGCACAGGAGAAAAACTTGAGAAACTAATAAACCAAAGTAATGAGCAAAGATATTCCTTCTTTAGGGGAGAAAGGGAGAGAGTATAAAATATTTTATAATTAGGAGTTTTATCTATAGGATTTTTATAGATATACTTTACCAGATTGAGATTCTTTCCATTCTTAATGTGCTGAATTTTTAATTCAGAGGGTATATTTAGTTTTGTCAAATGGTAATTTCTTCATCAATTGAGATGATTCTATGGCTTCTCCCCTTTATTCAGTTGTGTTTTCAAAACACTAAGCTGAGTTTGCATACAGATAATCAGTCTCTATGTTCATAAGGGTTTTGCATCTATGATCATAATAGATAGTGTTCTATAATTTTTTTTCTAATACTATTTTTTCGAGATTTTGGCATCACAAAAGTTTGAGTGGCATTTCCTCCTTCTTCACGTCTTGAAATAATTTGTGAAGAATTCAGATTCTTTTTTCTTTTAATAATTTATAAAATTTCAGAGAAGTCATCAGAGTCTCAAGTAACTTTGTGGAAGTTTCTTTAGTGTCAACATAATTTATTTTTTAATTATGGAACTATTTGGATGTCCTATTATTTATATAACTTTAGATAAGAGTATTGTTCAAGGATTTTGTCCATTTCATCCAAATTATGGAATTTATTGGCACAAAGTTGTTTATTGTTTTTGTATGTCATGGAGACTCTCCAGTGATGTCCCCTTTTTATTTGTGGTATTGATCATTGGTATTTCCTCTTTTTCCTTTGTAAATCTCATCAAATCTATTAATCTTTATAATGATCCCACTTTTGACATTTTGGTGATTGGTTGTTGGTTTTATGTTTATGATTTTTTGCTTTTCCCTTTATTATTTTCTTTCTTCAATTTACTTTGGGTAGTTCACTCTGTTTTGTCTAGTTTTTTAAGAAACAAGCTTTGCTTGTTAATTTTAGATTATTCTTTTTTCCTAATATAAGCATTTCAAACCATAAAATTCTCTCAAGTGTACCTTTTTCCCTTTTGATTTATTCACTGACTTAATCTAGAAAATTTTTGTTGAATTTAAATCATCTGAAGATTTTTTTATATATCTTTTTTGTTACTAAATTCTAATGTGGTACAGTTATGTCCAGAGAATATAGTTTATATGGTTATGATCTGTTAATATTTTTGGGCAAAAGAATCTCTAGTGATGGACACAATCTTTGAGACCTTTTTATATATAGTCTTTTTTGGTAATTGTGCACGTGCAAAGATTCTGTATAGATGCTGCTGTGATGTTATATATGCACAGTTGTTTTTTGATGTGTTATGTAAAATGTCTGAAAATATAGATTTTTCTACTTATTTTGTCTATCAGATTTTGCTTAATTTTTTTAGCAATCCTAATTTGGTGTACACACATTTAGAATTTTTATGGCTTCCTAGTGAATCAATCCCTTTGTAATTATGAATGTTGATCTTTTTATTTTTTTTTGAGACAGAGTCTCACTATGTAGCCCTGGGTATAATACTGTGGTGTCACAGCTCACAGCAACCTCAAACTCTTTGGGCTTACGTGATTCTCTTGCCTCAGCCTCCCGAGTAGCTGGGATTACAGGCACCTGCCACAATGCCCAGCTATTTTTTAGTTGCAGTGTCATTGTTGTTTAGCAGGCCTGGGCCAGGCTTGAATCTGCCAGCCTCGGTGAATGGGGTCATTCACCTACTCATTGAGCTATGGGCCTGAATATTGATCTTTTTCTCTAGTAGTTTTCTTCATCTTAAAGTCAATTTTGTCTGATATTAATATAGCCACACCAAATTTCTTAATTTTACTGTTTAAACAACATTTTACAAACAGCAAATCTTAATCTGAACATAGAGAGTTTTAATCTTAGTGTTTAAATGGTGTATTTTTAGTATATTTACTCTCATCTTCTGTCTTTATACATAAAATTTCTTATAAATGGCAGAGTTGTTTCTCTTTCTCTTTTTTAATGTAATCTTAGGTTCTCTGACTTTTATATAAAGTTCAGTTTATTAACGCAATGCAATTCTTTATATATTTTAGATTTGAATCTCCTGCATTTATATTTAATTTTTACTTATCCCATTTTTTTATTTGAATTTTTTGTTTTTCTTTCCTGCCTGTTTTCAGGTAAATCACAGATTTTTTTTGTATTCCACTTTACTTCTATTTGTAATATTTAAATATACATCTTTGTGTTGTGTTTTAGCCATTTTTTTAGTCAAGTGTTCTCTAAATGAAATGTCTGCAACGATGGAAAGATTGTGTCTGTTCAGTCCAAAATGGTAACCAGTTTTAGCACTTAAAGTGTGACTAAATGAGGAACTGAATTTTTATTTACTTTCCATTAATATCCAACTAAATTTAAAATCCAACATGTTAGTAACTGCCCTACTGGACCGTACAAATTTAGATATTGCAGTAGAAATCTTAGATTCATCTCTACCTTCAAATAATATCATGCTATTTCCCAAGCAGGATGTACCGTGTGTGTATGTGTATATATATGTAGGTATGTTTAATTAAATTTGATTGTTAGAATAACTTTGGGTTCACAGCAGAATTTAGTGGAAATACAGAGTTTCCATATACTCCCTGCCCCCTCCAAAGCCTCCTCACTATCAGCATCCCACACGACAGTGGAACATTTGTTAATATTGATAAACCTGAGCTGACACATTATCATCCAAAGTCCATAGTTTTCATTAGGGTTTACTATTGATGCCATACATTCTATGGGTTTTGAAAAATAGTGATATGTATCCACCATTGTACTACGTCATACAAAATAGTTTCACTATCCTAACTATCCATTGGACTCTTCCTATTCATCTCTTTTTCTCCATAAGCCATGGCAAAACCGCTGATCTTTTTACTATATCCATAGTTTTGTGTTTTGTAGAATCTTTTATAGTTAGAATCATTCACTTGTAGCCCCGTCAGATTGATTTCCTTCACTTAGTAAAATGCGTTTAAGGTTTACACATGTTATTTTATGGCTTGAAGAGCCCATTTCTTTTTGATGCTGAATGATATTCCATTGTCTAGATGTACCACAGTTTATTTATCCATTCATCTACCTAAGGACATCTTGATTGTTTCTAAGCTTTTGGCAATTATGAATAAAGCTGCCATGAACATCTGTGTGAAGGATTTTGTGTGGAAATTAGTTTTTTAATTACTTTGAGTAACTACTAGGGAGCACAATTGCTGAATACTAGGATAAAAAATATTTTTACACTTGGTGAGGAAACTATCTTCCATAGTGAGTGCATCATTTTGCATTGAATGAGAATTTTGGTTCCTCCACATCCTCACCAGCATTTGGATTTGCCAGGGTTCTGGATTTTGGCCATTCAGTAATAGTAGAGGAACAGTGGTATCTCATTGTTTTAATTTACAATTTGCTAATGACATCTGATATTGAACCTCTTTTCGTATGCCACTTTCTATCTGTACATAGAGACAGATAGAAACCTCCCCTTCTTTGGGGAGGTTACTGCTAAGGTACTTGGCTCATTTTTAATATTGGGTTCTTTATTTTAGTATTGCTGAGTTATAAGAGTTCTTTGTATATATTATATAACAATCCTTTCTTACACATATCATTTTCAAATATATTCTCCCAATATGTACCTTGTCTTCTCATTCTATTAACGTTGGTTTTTTGCAGAGCAGAACTTTTCAATCTGAACGAATTAAACTTATTGGTTATTTTTCACATTCATCATGCCATTTTTGTTGTGTGTCAAAAGTCATCCAAACCTAAGGTTACCTATATTTTCTCCAGGGTTATTTGCTAGGGATTTTATAGTTTTATGTTTTACATTTAGATCTATGATCCACTTTGAACTAATTTTTGTGAAGTGTATAAAATCTGTGTCTAGACTTTTCTTTTGTTTGTTTCTTTGTTTTTTGAATGTAGGAAATGTGTTGCAGCACTTTCTCGAAAAGACTATCTTCATACCATTGAATTGCCTGTTTCTTTATCAAAAATCAGTTGACATATTTACCTGGGTCTATTACTAGGCTCTTTGTTCTGTTCCATTTATTTATTTATTTTTCCACCAATACTACGTTGTCTTGATTATCACCACTTTTTGGTGAGTTTTGAAGTCCACTGATGTCAGTGATCCAGCTTTTTTCCTTTATTGTTGACTTGGTTTCTGGGTCTTTCAGACTCAATATACATTTTAGAATCAGTTTGTCAGTATCCACAAAATAACTTACTAAATTGTTATTGAGATTGTGTTCAATCCATATATCAGGTTGGGAAGAATTGATATCGTGACAATATTGAGTATTCCTGTCAATAAACATTGAATGTCTCCATTTACTTGATCTTCCTGGACATGTTTCATTAAATTCTATAGCTTTCCTCATTAAATCTTATATAAGTTTTAGACTTATACCTAAATATTTTATTTTGAGGAGTGCCAATATAAATAACTTAAAAATCCAAATTCCACAAGTTCTTTGCTGGTATATTGGAAAGTGACTAACCTTTGTACATTAACCTTGGAACCTTGTATTCTACAGTCTTGCTATAATCACTTATTAATTCTGAGAGTTATTTTTCTTAGTTCTTTGGGATTTTCTATATAGACAATTGTGTCATCTGTAATGACATAATAAAGACATCAGTTTTACTTATTCCTTCTCCATCTGTAGACATTTAATTTCTTTTTCTTTTCTTATTGCATTAGCTAGGATTTTCAGTATGTTATTGAAAAGCAGTGGTGAGAACATCTTTTCCTTGGTCCTGAATTTAGCAAGAAAACTTCTAGATTCTCACAACTATGTATGATGTTATCTGTAGGGTTTTTCAAATGGATTGTCTCCTCTTCCTGTTTTGTGCATCTTATTTCTCATATTTTAATTCTACATATTCTAATAGTCACTCACTCAATATGTATGCATTCAATAAGTTGTTAATTCTCTTTCATGTATGTATTCTGTTGTCTTTTATAGGTATAAAATGACACATAAAAACAGAGATGGAGAGAAAAAGGGTTTTTGTTTGAATTTTCCCAGACATTTACCCATTTTTGTGCCTTTAATTCATTTCTACATATTTGGGGTTTCATTTGGTATTATTTTTGTTCAAACTAAAGAACTTTTAACATATCTTATAATTTTCTAGAGGGAAATTGCTTCAGTTTAAATCTCTCTGAAAATGATATTCTTTACCTTCCTTTTTAAAAGAAAAAGAGACAGATCATTCTTAGCTTTATTTTTCTTAACATTTAACTATATTATCATATTGTCCAATAGTATGTTGTCCGTTCTTTTTAGTCCAAAGCCAGTCATTATGCATATTGCCATCCCATTGCATGTAACATCCCTATTTTTACTGGCTATTTTTACAACATTTTCTTTAACTTTTATTCTAGCAAATTGACTTTGAAGTGCCTAGATGTGTTATGTCATGTAGTCTCCAGCATAAGGTCCAGGGAGTATCTTGGATATGGGTGTTAATGGCTTTTAGTCTTTTAAAATCATTCCCTGCCATATTTATTTATATATTTTTATACCCCAGATTTGTGATCTTCTCATTCTTCACTCACCGTGGGTTTGATATTGTCCTACAGATGTTAAACATTTTTATCTACTTATGTTTTTTCATATTTTTTCTTTGTGCTACAGATTAAATGCCTTTTAATAGTCTCTCTTCAAATATATTTGCTATTATTTTTTATTACAATCTGATGTTAAGTTAAATATACTCATTTATGATATTGCATTCTTTGCTAGAATTTTCATTAGAATTTCTTATTTAATGTAGTACTTATGTTTCCACTAAAATTTCCCATCTCCTTACTCCTATTGCCTGTCTTTTCTATTAAATCCTTAAGACTCTTTATCGTAAACATTTTAAGTCCCTGAGCAATAAGCCCAACATCTGGGCCATCTCTGGGCCTGCTTTTCTTCATTTATTCTCTCTTAACTATGAGTTTTATTTTCTTTCTTCTTTGTATTACATACAATTTTTATGGTACTGTAAATACTTTGCATATGAAAGCAGTAGAAATGAGAGTAAAACATTTATTTCTAAAAAAAAATGCTAAATATATGCAGTTGATGGGTGTATAGACTTTATCTTAACTTTAGTGTAAATAGAATCTTTAAATATTTTATAAGTGGAATCAGAACTTACCTCTGGTGAGCTTCTTTGACCAAGTGCTAGCTTTTTAAAAAACACAGAGATCTCGCCCTGCTTTTGCAGCCTGGCTGCCACCTCTTTGGGTTCACAGGGAGCTCTCCTTGCTCTGTTCCCATCCTCCCCAACACTTCCCATGCCACAAAGGCATTTTTCCTCCCCAAATGTCTCTGAGCCTTCTCTCTCAGAACTATCTGCCCCCAGCCCTTGGAAGCTAAAATGCTGAGTTGAAATTGATCCCTTCTTTTTCTTTTCTGCCTTCAAGCCTTTGGGAAAGTGCCCTGAACGCTCAGCTAAGATTCAGACAATACAGATGGCAAGTGAAGGCAGATTTACTCTGCAGCCAAGGGGCTCGGAATTTCAGTCTTTCTTAGCAGCCCACACACAGGCTTCTTTTAAGTTTTGTTAATGATTTGGATGATTTTTCCTTATGTCTGTCCAGGGGGAATTTTTCTTTTCCTGCCAACCAGCCAGAGAGGAGAGCAGTTTTGGTGTCTCTGTCCTGTGAAGTGTCCTCACTGGAATTCAGTTTACTTTAACTTTCTTTGCATTGACACTTTCTGATGAGTTCAGAAGGTCAGACTTGGTACCTCACTCCATTCCTTTTGTTTCTATAGTGAGAGTTGTCCTCTCTTAGGACGTTTTACTGCATAATTAGAAAGGAAACCATCATTCAGTGTGTACTTGGTACAGGGAGGGAGAGAAGCAAGAAGTCAGTGTTTATGGTGTTAAATGTTCAAATTCCAAGTCTGTACCTAACTTGTTCCTTGATATATCCTTCAGCGAGTTATTTTCTTTTTAACATTTCTGTTTCCTTAAATGTAAAAAAAAAAAGGTAATAATACTTATACCAAATTTATAAAATGTTTATGAGGATTAAGTGAGTCATTATACATGGTCAGAATAATTCCTAGAACATAGTAAGAATTATGTGCTTGTTATTTCTATAATTTGGTATAGAGTTTTTCTTGAGAAAGCATAGAATGTGTTCAAAAATTTCAGCACAGTAGACAAAGGACTCAAAATAATTACCTCCTGCTTTATAGAGTGTGGAGTTCAATACTACAGCCAAGTATTAAAATAAAGATATTTTCATAAAGTAGGGTTTAGGCAACAGGAAGAACCCTTTCGAGTTGTTGATGAGTTACATGTTTCCTCCCAGGAATTAGGCATTTAGTTGAATGGAGGAGAAAGCATGCTATCACCCACGTTAAAATAATTGAACAGGTCATCAGACCTTCTGGCTTGAAGACCCGCACCAGCACTGCTGGTCTGTATACCTCTTATAGTTTAAAGAATGGTCCACAGGACCACGCCTAGCTGATACGCTCATTTGTTTTTTAATGCTGTCTAATCCAGCAGCACCGGTGACCATCCCTGATTACAGGCTCCTGTGATTCTCTGCACATGAAAGAAACACACTACAGAAATTAGATGGAACGTCTTTTTAGCCTCCAGCTCTCTCCCTTTCCTTAGTCTTTCTTCAAAGGCTTTCTCTCTCCCAAATCTCTCTCCCTACCTTTGATAAACATTGTAGTATCTTCCGATTATCTATCTATTTTTTCCCTCTCTTTTTCTCATGTTCCTGAAGCCATAAAACAGGGTGCCCCAGAAGTCACCACACAGAAGGAAAATGGGAAGCTGTAGCTAAATGTATCTTGACTTCTCTAACAGTCACCACAGAACTTTACAAAATACTTACAAAATATTCTCTATGATGCAGGCATGTGCAACGTTTAAAAAATTTTTTCTCTGCCACTCAGTGGAAGAATAAGAGTGGCTTTGGACTACACATTAAATACACAAACACTAGGGAAAGCTGATTAGCAAAAAAGAAAAAAATAGTCTGTCCGTGTCTACTTTTCATGACATATGACACCACAGAGGAGCAAAAATCATCATCTGTGGGCTGCAGGTTGGACACCCCTGCTATGTGTTGGCGACCTCTTTGTAAAGTGTTGTAATAATAATAACTTATACTATTACTTATAGGAAGATAAATACCTAATATTCTTCATTGAATGTATTTTGTTAGTAATTCAGGGCTTCACAGTTTAAAAAAAAACAAGAGATTTTGAAAAAGGTCTTTACAAATTAAAACAAACAAACTCAGAATCATCTGTGTGTGGTCTAGATCAGGGGTCCTCAAACTTTTAAAACAGGGTCCTCAGACCCATTGGAGGGCCGGACTGAGGACCCCAGCATGAGTCAGCTGCTAAGTAGGACAGGCAGCGGTGGCAAAAACCCATGGCAGGCTGGATAAATGTCCTCGGCGGGCCACATATGGCCCACTGGCTGTAGTTTGAGGATGCCTGGACTAGATAGTCAAGACTGTGATTGGACAAAATTTAGGCTCGTCTACAAACTCTTGCAGTCCCTGACACTCGGCTCTGTCTTCTTAGATCTTGTCATGCTTTCCTGAGTATCTCCAGTTATTAAAAAGTATAATAAGCAGCGAAGTTTGTGTGTTTGCTGCAGCAGGGATTATTGAACTGCTCCATTTTTCTCTCAGCCTCATTCCTCCTCAGCACCCCAAATGACTCACATTTCTCTCTCTCTCTCTCTCTCTCAGACACACACAGCTGAAAATAATGAAATACAGTACAACTATTCTGATGTATTTTCAGGTTTTGGGACTGCTGGTTCAGGAAAGTATTTTTGCATAAGGGGCTCTTCCAGTATAAACAACACTTTATATGTATGTCTGGCTCTCTTCCGAATGAATTTGCCAAGAAACAAAGGTTTAGGAGACATACTGTGTACATTTTCTGAAGGAAAGATTAAAAATGGGCAACCTGGACTCCCTCCCATCTGTCCGTGCACATTAGATGAGGCAGAGGAATGACGGGCATCAGTCATGGGGTCTGCTCCACCCACCCAACTAATTGTTTCCTCTCTGCCTTATTTCCAAGGTTGAGGCTCTCTGAGTGAGGCAGGCAGGCAGGCAGGCAAGCAGCTGCAGAAGATAGGAGCACAGCTCTTGAATCCTGTAGATAATTGCCAAAGACAGCTGAGTTCAGGAGCCCCACCTGTTAACGAGCTGCCAATTATTCATATGCTTATAAATCACCTTTTAAACACTAACAAGCTCTAATAAGCTTAGCCTGCCAGTTACCATGGTAACTGACCACATCCCAAAGAGGAAAGAGACTACTGACATATGGACTCTGGGCCAATGGTCCAGTATCTCCTGGGACTGACGTTTTTACTCCTGCACATGAAACCGTTTTCTCCAAGTATAAGCTAAAATCACATAAGAAAGGAGTCACAGGACAGGATGGAACACCTGCTTTTCCTCCTGCCGCTCAGGGTGTCTAAAGGGAATAGAATCGTGTCCAACTACCCCGAGCAATGGGAACAAGTTGCGCTAATCTGTTAAGTGGAAGTTCCTATGTACAGCCACACAGCTGCTCTATGCAGGCCACCCGCTGTCAGACATTTGATTCCCCAAAGCTTCCTGGGCCGCTGGGCTCCACCGATGTGAAGTGGTTGGCCTAATGCATTCAGTTTGCTGTTGCAAATAGATAAGATGATAAGCTACTTGTGGGATGCTCAGTAATATTTGGGGTGCTGCTAGGAATGGTTTCAGATCAAAAAGAATATATTTTTGCTCCCAGCAAACTGAAGGCATTTTTATTTTTTAAAAAAGCACATTAAGAAGGCAACCACCCATGACCCAAAACTCTGTACACAGTAGAGAAAGAAAACTTCCTCTGACTTCAACTGGTTTTCCAAAGTATTTATAAGGAAGCTCACTACAAATGGCATCTCGTATGAGATGGCAGCTAAAAAGCTCCTGGATGCAGGGCATTAGTGCACACCGACCTAATCCAGAAGAGAAGGATGTAGCGGCATCCATAAAGGAGCCAGAAATGACCTTTGCCATGCCTTCCAAAAGACACTAGTTTTCAGTAGAAAATTGAATTACTGATACCATGAAAAAATTTCTACCCTTCAAAAGGTACTCCAGCTGGTATCTTTAATCTTCCGACCTTACTACTGTGAAGCAAACAGCATCTGTTTTAGGCCAAGAGCAACTGATTTAGGATTTATTAGTGTCACTATTTATGTCATTCAGTTCATGTGACGGATAGAGGAAATGGAGGAGGCTCTTTTCACATCTTTAGATTTTGATGAAAGTTAATTATGCTGGGGGTAGGAGATATTACCCCTTCTACCTTGGGCTATTTCCTGGTCTCTGCACCTATTACAGTACTATTTACATTTACAGAGAAGATGGGAGATTCAGAGGCTGTATGAGATTGTATATGTGTGTATACACAGGTGTGCATGTGTGTATATGTATACAGAGAGATACACTCAAAAACAAAGGGTGCCAAAAATGGATATGCATTTTAAGAAAGAAAAAAACTGTATTAAAAGGAGTAATACTCGAGTAACATTTGACTTCTTTAATTATATGACTTCTTCAATGTGACTTGTGCTCTTCTTTTGTTACTAGAGTATATTATCACAATTTTAATACAGATTTTTCCTTTCTTAAAATGTGTTTACATTTTTTGGCACCCTCTATATATGTGCACATGTAACTAGCTATATGTGCATATTCCTTTGAGTTATGTGTTGACCAGTGCTGGGACTGCGTCCTTTCCAAACCAATGATATTTTCTATGGAGAGTGTCTAATTCATATTTGGCCCCCACCAGCCAGTCCTCCTTACATTTCCTATGTTTGTTGGTCTTAATATTAACATAAACATGTCACGTGGTCCAGAAAGACACAGAAATGAGTCACAGGTAGCATAGTACAGGGGGTTGTCCTCCAAATGAAATATCCTGACATGAAAATAGAGACGATGTGAATAAAAATCCAGTGGAAGGGAAGCTTTAGGGCTTCCAAAAGGTTGAAAGACAAACAGCTGTGTTCAAAACATTGTCAAAATTTAAAGATTGCAAAGACTGTCTAGGTATTGGTATTGATGTTGAAAGGATCATCCACCACGTGGTTGTGGGGAACAGGTCATGAAGAGACTTGTGTCTCTGTGGCTGTTTGGTTTTGCTCCAGCTGGTTGCTGGTGAGGTTGGCAAGGTGAATGGGTAATTTGTTATTGTATGCATGACTGATTTAATAAGGAATCGAGTCATTTGAAATGTCACAGGAAAGCAGACAGACTAATCTCCTAAGCAGGTGGAAATGTATCTGTCCTCTCAGACGTTCTCTTCATTTGGAGTGGTCAAGTGAGAAGAGCAGAGACAAAGAAACAGGACTCCAGCACACAGTGCGCTGAGTGTCTGTGTGCCCCTGGGCACGTCACTTTCCACTGCAAGTCCTTAGTTTTTATATCCCCCATGTGTACTTTGCAAGCACATATCCATAATTAATAGTAAAATATATGAAAACAGAATGTTTCTAATTAAAAATATTGTCAGTGTGGGAGCTGATCATATTATTTATGCTAATAATAACTTCTCCATCTTTTGGGAATGGACTCACTCTCAGAATTGATAAGGAAATATATACTGAATAAAATACAGGGAGAATCTAAAGCACAACTATAAAGTGGCGAAAGAACAAAATGGGAAAATATGAAAAGGACCAACAGGGTGGAAAGAGGAATCAGGAGAGTGGAGTGCAGAACGCAGGAAGATGCCTGCTGGCAGCATCTTCTCAGCCTGGCTCTGCCCCTTGCTGAGTGGTCTGAAATGAGCCACCAAATCTCTCTCTCACTGCAACAGAAAATGTGAGTTCAGGGTACAAAAGCAGCTCGAAGTCATGTTGCTCTTATTAAGACCTTTCTCAGCCTTCTCTTTGCTCCCACTTCACACCATGGTCTTAGGTCATATATTTAAAAATCCTAGGATTTGGAAACGTATAGTTTAAAAACCAGGGAACTGGATGGCACCTACTGATCTTTCTAACAGTAACATTCTTGCTTCTTAGTGCAGACATTTCCAGAGAAGTTTGAGTTCCCATGAGGCGAGAATGTAAGTGGAGCCTAAAGAGCGACTTAGAGGGAAAAGGTGGCTCCTTGCTGATTACAAACATCTAGGAACAGTAGTCACCATAAAAAAAGAAAGAGTCCATGGGAAGTAGTGCTCCCTAAATCGATATTATCCTGAGAACATGTACATGAGCAGGAAGAGGAACCATGAAAATAACCTCATGAAAATAGCTGAGATTGGAAACCTGAGCTCTCCGTATTCACTGACATCCAGTGCAGGCTGACAGTTCAGAACCCAGATGGGATGAACGTCCAGTGCAACCCAGCATGTTTGCTATGGATGGATCGCAGCCACTTGTTCACACAGGCCACTTTGTTCCATTCTTTCCCACTTTGCCCAATTCATTGAGATTTCTAAGGAGAAATACTATATTTGTTGTCGTACTCCTGACAAGAGGCAGCTAAACAGACTTACGACTATGTTCTTTCAATCTTTTGCAACCAAACAAGGAGAGTTTCTAGGGATGGGATCTGCCAATGTAGTCATCAACGTCTTCCAGAGTTTTTTGCAAAGTGCTTCTCAACAATGCTTTTACAAAAAAGCTCACACAACTCTTTCTTGATTTTTAGACTAAGACGCAGGGCCATAAAGCTCTGGAGAAACCTGAATATTTTCACCTTGTATTTGAACCTGAAATTTCCATTTCTAAGTTTGATCTTTCCCAGTGGTCTCTACGTGCCCTGTCAGATGGGCCACTGAGTTGAGAGAGGAAATAGAGAAATGCAGCTTTGGGTGGGAAGACACGTTTATCTAAATCCTGTGGTAGTGCTCATCTATTTATTGTTGATGCAGTAACAAGCTTGTGAAACTTGATGTCGAAATAGTCTTTATCTCAGAAGGAATTTTAAATATTCTGAATTTTAAGAAGCGTGTTAATATAAATGTTTCAAGGTTCTGTAACACCCACTTTTGTTGGTTTCCAGATCAGATGCTACTCACTAAGGATTCTAAATCAGACATTTGGCAGGAATCTCACTTGGTATGCTTGATGATCTCGGAAAGTCAGCCTATTTTATGGCTAATATCTGGAGGGACAAAGCATGAGTAAGAGGAAGTGGCATTCTAATATTTTACGCTTCTTTTCCAAGCAGTTGAAAACCTTACTTCTAGTCTCTTCTGTTCATTTTTTCCCATTACACCACCCTTTTTATTATCTCCTCTGTGTCTGTGTGTGTGTTGTATGAAGAGGATCATCAGGAAAGAGTAAATACTAGGCTAGGGTTTTAAGGAGAAAGCATTTTAATTTCATTTTTTATTATTTTCAAGCCCTTCCTGTGGCCTGGACTGAGCCAGACTCTAAAATGAGTATTTAATTTGACTAACAGAGGTGATACTATACCTCATTAATTTAGAAAGAAAATGAATGAGAGATGTGTGCGTGTGTGTATGTGTTGAGTGCCAGCCATAGGTCTGTATGCAGCTGCAAAGGAAACGTGTCTCATATAATTATACATGTTGTCTCCCCAACATTATCTCTCTGTTCGTATTTGGCTGCCAGCAGAAGTCAGTGCTAGCCCTCTGTGATCCGTCTCTTGTGTATCTCTCTGAATTACCTCTTCTGCTCAAACACGTGGCCTTCCTCCAGACATACTGCACAGCTCACAGTACTAACTGAGAAGAACGATGTATAACTTCCCACTCCTCTTTCTTCTCAATTTTTTAAAATATTGTATCTATCTTCATCATTTCCTTTTACCAGAAAGATTTTCTTAAAATTATTTGCCTTGTTCAGAAATTTGGAGAAGACTCAATCAGGCCCACAGTTGTGCCTTCACTCTTCTTTAAGCCAAGGCCTATCCCAGCGTCTCAAAATTCTTGTGTGCTAATGTGTTAGTTTAGATGCTATTTCCTATTCTACTAAACTTTTAGAGTAGGAATATTTCTGATTCCTCACATCCTTAGCATCAATCTGACCAAGTGCCTGGACCTAGAAGGTATCTATACCTATATAAATAACATGTATTATTACAGTCATATTCCTGGAGTCCTATGTATATGATGCAGTGAGAAATCTTGGTCTTATAAAAGGCTTGGTGCATCGAGTTGCATGCTTACTATGTGGATTCTACCCCTGATACCCTAGACTTTCGCTTTCAAGGGCATTGTTGGGAAGATCTAGCAGGGAGAGGTGAAGATATTACTGGAGGCCACAACTTGTGGCAGAGCCCCCACGCCCGGATGGTGAAGGAGGAAGACCATGGGTCACATCCTGCCTCTGCTGAGATGGTGGTAGGGGAGAGGCCAGCTGGAAAAGGGGCTGGAGAAGGATGGAGCTGCGTGGGGCTGGTTAAGGCAACATTAAGAAAATGAATCTGTAGCAGACATTCATGGTTTAAAATCATTAACTTTACAGAACTATTTTCCTAAGGCCTCTAGGCAAATTATAATTCGATCCAGCAACAATATCTGCTTGGCTCCAAACTGACGGGCATCTGCTGATTTTACTAACTGCTTTAATCATTTTGGGGGCTTTGCTTTAGAACTTCTCTATATCTCCTCCTTTCTGCTAAAGTCTCAAGCCTTCAAAGTGTATGCCAATTTTAATAAAGGACTGGAAGTTACCTTACCACATTTAGTATTCTTACTTAATATTCCATTCTTTGTCTCATTTAAATATATAACATTATATATTAGGGATCTTCAGATTTCCAGGGCTTATAAAACAAAATGTGAAATTTAATCTAAGGTTACACAAGAGCAAAACGCAATTTGTATGTGGGGGGGTCTGGCCTCCTGCAGTAGGACGTTCTTAAGGACAAGGACTTTGTCCTCTACAACTATTTCTCCCTCACTTTATAGTCTCTGGCTTTTTTGTTTCTTTAGCAGAAGTGTATATTCAGGATTAGTTTACAGTTTTTATCTTTAAACATTTTGTACCATGAGTGCTTGATAACTGAAAACCAAATGAAAACAAAACAACAAAAACCAGAAAATATTTTCAGTATAAATATTAGATAATTCTCAAACAATCACTTCCTTTTCTCATGGTCCAGTGTGGGACGTGGGAGTGTAGGGTAAAGGGAAA
This sequence comes from Galagoides demidoff, assembly GCA_963574575.1. Taxonomy (NCBI): domain Eukaryota; kingdom Metazoa; phylum Chordata; class Mammalia; order Primates; family Galagidae; genus Galagoides; species Galagoides demidoff. The sequence goes on from CAUYQV010084111.1 coordinate 128,196, forward strand.
AGGAAAAATAAAAAACAAGATAGTAAAAAAAGAGATAAAGGGTACAGAGAAAGACAATTTTAGAAATAGGAACTAGATGGAATTTGAGTGAGAAATATAGGGAAGAGGGAAAAAACAGTGTGAAAACAGCAACTGATGGGGAAAAAAAAAAAACAGAGAAATATGTGATAAAACAGGGCAAAGATTGTGTGTGTGATCTTTCTAATTCCTCCACTCATAGTGTCTGTGATATTTCAGCCTGGAGAGGTCTGGACAGGTAGCTCAGTTACATGATCTTCTACTATCTGTCATTGTAGAGACAGTTGAGCTAGATAGTTGGCTCCACTCTATCTTGTCCTCCGTGGTCTCATTCACACATTCAAAAGTTGTAGGTGTCTCTCAAGAATGTATGTGCAGTCATATAGGAATGGATGTGAGAGTTCAGACATTCCCTGATAGCAAATCTTCAGGCTAGTGACCAGATCATTATTGGAGGCATCACCCACATACGATGAGTCCTGAAATTTCTGATGACTTGAAAAAATAGAAATGAGTATGAAAGTTATCTTTACCCAGGGGAAAGTGAGATTTCAAAAAGTCTTGGCAAGTTAGAGGTACTATTTCTTTAGGATAAGACTTAACGGGAAATGTTGTGGCCAGAGTTGCTTCTGAAAAACAACACTTGGTCCGCTCCTCACATACTATTAAAAGTATTTACTAAAGTGAGGTCCTAACATTTTCTCTACATTCCATAAAAATTAAAATGAAGTGCAATATGATGTCTACAGGACAGACAGACTTCTTAGTTAAACTAATTACTCTAAGGTTTTCTAAATTGTCCTAAATTAAATTGAACCATTTCTTTAACCCCCTGTGAAATACTTGTCATTATCAAACACTGTGCCAGGCCACATGCATTCACAGGCAAGGGGCTATGGTTCCGAGTCTTAAGGAGCTTGTATGTAGTGATAATAGTATTTTATAATCTATTCCGATGAAGTTGACGTGAAAAGGACTTTGATATATTTGAAAACTGAGCTACCAGAATGACTCAAGTATTTTCTAGGAGGGTAAAGCAAGGCACACTATTAGAGACAGAGCAGGAAGGCAGGAAGAGATTGTATTTAAACTGGGTCTTGATGAAAGAATAAGAATTTTCTGCCTAGAGAAAAAAGTTGGAGGCATAGAGCGGGCAAGGGAGTAGGAGAATTCTACTACCTAAGAAAACAGACTAAGCAAATGGACTCCCCCCCACACACACACACACTTGAGCACACAGTCTTGGATATTCTCCTTTGACAGGCTGTCAGCATATTTCAATCAGGGTCTGGAACTGAGAAGAAGAAGAAAGGCTTTCTCATCCTGGCTCTGCTACAGTCTACTGTGCGACCTTAAATGGGACCTTTAAAGTCTCAGGGTCTCAATTACTCCATTTGTAAAAAAAAGTTAATTCTATAACGGCTGTGTCTCCAACCAATGAAAAAAATGGGAGATATAGGGCGATGCCTGTGGCTCAGTGAGTAGGGCACCGGCCCCATATATCCAGGGTGGTGGGTTCAAACCTGGCCGCTGCCAAATTGCAACAAAAAATGGCTGGGCATTGTGATGGGTGCCTGTAGTTCCAGCTACTTGAGAGGCTGAGGCAAGAGAATCACATAAGCCCAAGAGCTAGAGGTTGTTGTGAGCTGTGACTCCATGGTACTTTACCAAGAGTGACAAAGTGTGACAAAAAAAAAAAAAAAGGGAGATACAGCAAAACCTATTTGATCTAAACCTCATCACTTAGAGGTTACAAGAATAGCTTGTGAGAAGTGATCTAAACTATTCTTTCCATTTCGTGTAAAGAAAAGAAAAACATTTCAAACTCTATTGATATAAAAAATAATTGCAAATTAAATATGTCCTTGAATATTTAATTATTTCTGGTGTTATCATTGGATATAAATTTGACATTTTTCTATAAAAATTAAGAACACTTTTTCCTCTACATATTTCAGATATAAAAGACTATGAGAATAAGGATATATAATATGTTATAATACTCTGACAAAGCCTAGGCAAGTGGAGATGGCTAAAGGACCAGTGTGGAACACAGAACCAAGTTCCAGGTGACAGAGAGACGTGCATGGCTGGAAATATGGTGGGGCTGTACTAAATCTTCTGCTCATATCTGAGTATCTGTAGGATTTCCTTTGTCAAATAGGAAATCTTTCAGCAATTACACATAATACCAAAGATAGCCCCAGACACATTATTCTTCCATCTACAAACATCTCTACAAGAATTGGAGCTCAAGGTTTCAGTCTGCAGGTCTCTGGCACCTCATTTTCCCCATCTGGAAGCAACATGAACACAACTAGGAAACAGCCTTTAATTTAATATCAGTTGAATTAAAAATGAGTTACTGAACAAATAATTAACTGGCCAATAAGTCACCACCTGTCCAATAGTTGGCAATATTTGCAGTGGGCATATATTTCTGTCTATGTCTTTAGGTGTGCGATGGGTATGTGATAATGTATATCTTTTCAAATTGGGTTTAAGTTGTTTCTTAGGAAAAATGATGATGTATTACTAGTTACCCAACATATTTTTTCTTACTTATAAAGTAGAGTCGAACCTCCATAGCTGACTACCTCCCTACAATGTTCACCTCCTCAAGATCACCTAATTTTCTTAGACTGGACATGTGCCACAAGTACTCCATGGAAGTTTCTTATGTTGACCACTTGTGTTGATGAGTTTGTTTCCACTGTACTTGGATAACATCAGAATCTCATACTATACTATTAGAATAACTATTGTAAAATGACATTTTAGGGAAGATATTTCATTTCAGTTGGTTACAAGAAAAAAAAGTTAAACATATATCTCTTTCATAAAAGTTCATCACCTGTCACTTCCCTTAATAAAAGTTCATCACCTGTCACTTTAGGGATAATGATGAAGACGAAGTGATGACCCGTGATCCAAGAATTTCTCTTGGCAACATGGAGGTCCCACCATACATGTAGCAATCATCTGTTGAATTAGTGGCAGGCCTACCAAAACTTTGGGTAAGACACAAGGCTGCCTTGGGAGCAGAGACCACCTTTTCCTTCAGGCTGTTTAATACCCTGCTGCACACAGAAGCTCCAGGCCTTCCCTACTTTGGCCTCCCATCATCCTTTGATATTGATCCAAACCACCGAGTGATAAATAAAGGCAGCACCCTCTTTCTATTTAAAAGTCTTGAGGATCTCTTATTGTTTTTATATTTATTATCTTAATACCTGACATTTATAACATCTTTCTTCCAAAGAGCCCTCTGGAGTGCTATAAGGTGCCAAATAAAGACAAATGAATATGAAAGTAGTTTGTGCTGTACAGATGAAAGGAGATACTCCAGCCCACTGCTTTCCAGGAGCAACTGGCCTCACTTTGTTTTTGTTTTCTTGCTTCAATATGGCCAAGGTTTGATTCTTAGACTCTGTTCTTTGTTCTTCTCCTAAACTCTCACATTCACACACACACACTTGGATTTCAACTCTCACTTTTACCCTGGTAACTTCCACATCTGTATTTCACTACCGGATCCTTTCTGAAAGCCTACCTCCATATTTATAACTATATTTTGTAAATTTCTTCTTTAATATTTATACTTAATTCTAACCTGCCCAACATAAAGCTCATTATTTATTTATCTTGAGAAAAACCATTTTATAACTTTATTTGATATGCGGACTGCATTTTGAAATGTACAGAAGTTTTTCTGAAATGGTCTGGCCTCAGTTAGAAATACATTAGAATAAAGAAAGGTGTAAGAAGCCCAAGGGCAGAGGATAATGAAGAACAATCGAATTCAGTGAGCACAGCCCAGAATATTTTTGACTCCTTAAGAGTTTGAAGATGATATCTACCAAGGCCTAGACAAAAAAATTCTAGGGTTATATTACACAGCAAGAGATAACAACCAAACTTAAGCTGGTAAAGCCCACAGAAGTGAAGATGTTATGTGCATTTTAGGTATGTTCCAAAGAGTGTATCACATTTTTAGGAAGTGGACATTAGAGAAAAATTAATGCTATTTTATTTATTAATACTAACAGACAAATATGAGGATCAACTCTGAAGGGATCATATGGTTTCTTTTTGCAATTTTTCTTTTCTTAATTATGCACATGTGGGAAATTCATACTGATTGAGCTAATGCAGACAAACCCGTTAACAGGTGCACTCCATCTCATCGCAGTAGCTACGCGAATGGCAGGCCTGGTGCTTATGAGGAATGAGTTCCTCGCCCTCCCCAGCCCTCCACCTCTAATTCATACTTTGCTTTCTCAACTCCCTGATCTCTGTCAGTTGATGATCCAAGTTTTTAGGAATCCAGGAGGGGTTGGAGAATTTCATGGAATCCATCTTGAACACCTTCCTCTTATCCATTTCATAAGCTCAGTTCGTCAGTAATTCTTTTTGACTCTTTCTTTATAGTCTCTTTTACATTTATCTTTCTTCTCTACCCTCAGTGTCAGATCATTACTTCTTATGCCTGAATTAATAAGACAATGTCCTAGCTGGGCATTCCATTTTATATAGCTGTTATACCAAATACCACTTTCAAAAGCTTGCCCAAGAAAATAGTCATTGTTTACTAATGCATTAAGGTTAGATGGCTTCCTTCCTGTCTTAAAACCCTTTCTATCCATCTCCATTCTGCTTATCTAAAGGAGTTTCTTTCTACTACCCACCCAGCACACAAGTCCTCTTCCCTGGTTGTAACACATCTTCCCCTGCCTAATTGCCTTGATCCATGGGGTTGGCTCCTAACTGTACATATTTATCTCTCTTCTTGGCCCTTTTAAATTTTAATTTCTTCCACATTTTTTCCCAATCATCAACACCTAAACCCTAGTCCCCTTCCTGAGTCCCAGCTTCTCAGATGAATTCTCTTTTAGGACACAGCTCAGTTACTATCTTCTCCAGAAAACTTTCCCTCCAGTCTGGATCAGGTGGCCTCCTTCAGGTGAGCACAGTACCAGGAGGGTATTTGCATAGCTAATGCACACCTATATTGTCATTGCTTAACTATTTGTGTTTCGCTCTAGGCTGTTCACTATATGAATGCAGGGATCTCCCCCTGTGCTACTTTTTGACTTCAGTGCCTGGTACCCTAAAGGCCACATAGAAGGTTGAAGTGATCTCCTCCTGGTGATATTTCTGGGCCTTTAGAGTACGTTTCTCAAAATTGCAAACTTAATTGCATGCCATTGTCCAATCATTCAATCTACATGTTGGTCATCCTTTCCTAGCAAGGTTGAAAATTTCTTGTTACAGAGAAATCTTATCATAGAGACCACAGTGAATGTTTCTCACAGAACCTTTCAAAGTATTCACCTATAGCATAGTGATCATTGATCAATTCTGGCTATTAAGTAAATAGCCACATGTTATTACTAATACTATCACAAACCAAAAATAATGTAACCCACATTGGTAGTATTTGGAAGAAGTTGTAAATTGTCACTGAATATTTTTACTTGATAATAAGATGGTCATTTTTGTCCTGAGAAAAATCATCTTACCAATTGAAACATGCATTAAATAGATACTAGCATTAAACTGTCTCTCATCTGCTGATAAATATAAAGTTCCAGCTCCAGAAATGACTGATCACATTACGAGTTTGTCCTCACTGCCTTGTATCTTTCTCCTCCATTCCCTATGTTCACGCAGCGCTGTCACAGACGAATTTTCTCACCTGCGTTTCACCTCTCCTTCTACCTCGCAAACTATATAGTCCTTACATCTAGGCGAGATATTTCCTAGATCAAAGTTCTACCTAATTCTGCTGAAACAGCAAATATTCCTCATATCAACTTATTTCCACTGCTTCTAAACATCACCAATGGCTCCTAAAGCCTCTTACTGGCCTGATTCTGTCCTAAGATCCATATTCCACCATTCTTTCTTGAAATAGAAATGGAAAACACCATGGAAGAGAGAGGCTCTAATTTTCCTACTGAAAAATAAAGAAAAACAGTGTGAAAATTTTAACTGACAAATGGTTGTTGGATATGGGTGTTGAGAAGGCTTACCAAGTGTATTGAAAAGTGTCTGTATTTGTGAATTCTCTGTAGTGTCTATTTGTTCATATTTATAATAATTATTACATAATATCTCTATTATTATTTATTTTTCCATTCTTGATGGATGCCTATTTTAATAGGCTCTGTATAAAAAGGTTTTAACAGGCCGAATGTGTTGTGTTGCAGGTCTACACTACGCTCTCTCATTGGTGAGTGGACATTATGATTAATGGGTTAAGATCATGTAGGCTCTTTTTCTATTTTAATTTTGGATCTTTTAAGGTATTTTTATAGTTCTTGACCCACAGGTGTATCTAGTACCAAAAGAAGTAAGGGTTATTAAAGAACTCTTTAATCCAAAAATACTTTTTTCATATGTTTTACCTACTGAAAATTCACTGGGTTGAGAAAGCCCTCATTGAACAACATGTATCTATCTCCCTTCATAGGCTGGAACTTACCCACCACTCATGCACAAGTATATGTTATTTTGATCAGATTTTATTGTCTACCAACAGTGAATGAGGATATTCATTAAGAATGAGAATAACTTTGGGAAATCTGAAACTGGGTAAATAGCTAGCGAGCTACAGTAGATTGTCTATAGAGGTCATATTGGGAAAAAGAAGGGCATGCTCCAGACAGGGGGATGGTGAAGAATTCCATTCCAGCTCTTCTGCTAACACAATTTGTAATACTATGGTATCCCTGAAAATCATCTCAAGGTTTTCATATGGTTACACAGCCGAGGGCTGTCTGGGACTACTAGGTTATTCAATCAGGTGACAGAGAATTGCTTTAGTATTTATTTGTCCAAATAATGTGAAATCTATTTATTTTGGTTTTCCTTTTCCTTTTCTTTCTTTCTTGGTCATAATTTTAAGATACCTGTGGGTTGTTCTGATGTATTATAAATCTAGCTTCAGAAAAATAGGCATTTCCAATCTACAATCTAACCTACCTGCATAAATGCTTCAGGTGTGCTATACAGGATTTATATCCTGGCTTTACTAGGCAGGCAGCACTGCATGGTACAGTAGAAAGAGCACTGTTTTGAGAGTTGGGTTTTTTCAATTCTAATCTCAGTGCTCCTAAATAACTGGGCAAAGTGTAAGTTTCCTTGTCTCAGCTGTAAAATGGGAGGATTGAGCAAGAAGATTTTCTGGGTCTTTTCCAGATTTAAAGTTATGCAATTCTTCTAATTACATATGCCTCCTGATTTTCCTCTAATTTCAACTTACTGGCTTAGAATCTCCAAGTAGTTTTCTGACAAGTGAGGTGATAATACTTGCACTGTTTATCTCACAAAGTTGCAGTGACGATAACATGAAATTATGTGTGTCACTATGCACTGTGAAGCATGAAGCTCTATAACTTGTACAGAACAAAGTATTACTGGATATTTCTACATCTAATATTAATATGGATAAAATTGATACCTCAATGTGCAACCAGCAGAGGGAGACAAGTTCAGATTATATTTCTTTTGGGAATGGAATCAGTTAATTTCTACATGGACAGGTGTTTTTAAAAATCAAAACGAGATTCATTATTGGCAAATAGGTGCCTTGCTCACACGCTATATACATGATGAAGTTACAGAAACACATGAGAGAAAGAAAAAGAAAAACCATGGGAAAAAGAATCTGAATTTCTGGGTTTAATTTATTACAGAACTCTGAGACAGCCCTCCTGTGAAGAATGTCACATTCCTGTGACAACTTCCTGAGCATGTCCATCTGGAAGTGCAGGCTATTTGAGTACCAGTTTAGGAACCAATCCAGAGTTCTAAAAGTAGAGTTTTCAAATTCCCTCTGAAACTAGTTTTTTTTTTTTTTTAATTCAACCTTCCCATTTTATCAACCTAGACTTCAAGTAAAAAAAAAAAAAAAAAGAGAGAGAGAGAGAGAGAAACCTTTCGCTCTTCCTATATCCTTAATTTCCATATCCAGCTAGTTGACAAGTCCCATCAACCCTTCTGTGGAATTTCTCTGTGGTTTTCACCTCTTTTCTCTTTTCCTGGTCATTGCTCTGTATTCTGGTTTTGTCTTCTTTTGTGTATGATGTTTCAGAAACTTTATAGCTGGTCTTCCATGATTTTGACTTGTTCCAATCCATCTTCTACTCCATCACCAGGTAGTTTTCTTCTCCAAACACTCTCCTGCTCAAAGCTTCAGCGGCTCCCCTTTGCATGCAGAATAAAGACCAAACTCATTAACATGCCTGGCAAGCCCCTCACTGACCCCAACGTACAAAAACGGAGTCGTTTTCCATTTTCACCTTTTCCCATCTCTACCCTCACACTCTTCCCTACAACTTACCTTTCCCCACTAAGATAAAGTCTCGGAGTGAAGGGCTTCATTCTTCCTCCTTTTTAGGAAGCGACAGTGTATATAGTATTGTGTATAGTTTTTCTCTCATCATTTCAAAAACTTTATTCATCTTCTGACTATTTTTTCTACTTCATCTTTGTTCTACTTTCTAATTTCCTGTTGCCAAAATAATCTCCTTGAGATATTGGTATCTCATCTCGCTTCTCCAGAATCTAAAATAGCCTTCTAACTATGAGAGGAGGCAGGATTCTTCTTTTGCACATTCAGATTCTTCACTAGGCAGCTTCTCTAACTTTGCCTTCTCTCCCTCCACCCCGTCTGCTACTCAGTTAAGTCTTCCTAGAGTTTCCTTCTTTGTTTCAGACTGGTGCTCATGGATGACCTGTGTATAAAGCGTTCCTTTCCACCCTCCTCCTCTTACATATCTTCCAAGGGTTATTGAAAATGCCCTTGTCTCCATACGGCCTCATGTCGAATCACTTTTGCTGAACTCCCTGTGCATTTCAATTCTTCTCCCTCATAATTTAGTCCGAATTCCTCACTAGTTCATCTTGTTCTGTGCTTCACATGTGTGTACCTTACTGCTTCACTTTGGTTGTGAGTTCCTGGGCTCCTGAGGATGAGACTCTGAATTTTATTATTTTGAAGCACCAAAGAGGTGACTGGGCATATGTGTTGATTAATTTTGGCCCTATTCTATACTGGAGACCAGGATTGAAAGGCTTCCCCTATTATTATACAAAGAAGGGTCTTCTAATGTCATCCCCTCATTCCACATGCATTAAGGCAAGGTGTCAGGTTTGTACATCATCATTTCCTTAGAGCTTAGCACAGTGCCTGTTATATGGAACTTCTCAAAAATATTGATTATTTTAATGAATTTTCAAATACATGCCAACAGAACTGATGAAGCAGGTCTTATGAATTCTCTTCCCCTCATTTGGGCAATGCTTCTACATTCATTACTAAAAGCAGAGAGGGCTGAGAATATGAATTACAGTCCAGATCTAAAAGGAAGATACTTTGAAGCAGGCAAACTTCTGGGACCCTTTGAATAATATAATGACCTAAAACTAGACTTGCCCTGCAGCTCAATATTGTCAGGAAGCTCAGGAGAAAACGTATTAGTATTATTTACATGATTCATGGCCTCCGGATATTTAACTAGGCAGTTCATTTAAATTTAGCAGGGTATCTGTTGCCTGATAAATAAATATAGATATGTAAGAAAACATTTAGTAAAGTTCAACAATTATATGTGTATAGCATCTGCTCATCTTGGTATGCATTTCTTGATCTTTAACAAAACAGTCCTTATTGTACTGATGTGTAAGTAACATACGATAACCACATTATGGGAAAGCAAAATTTATACTTGAAGAAAAGCAGCAATGGGAACACATTTTTTTCTTACTAGATATCAATGACAGTCTACTTAACCTTCTGTCAGTTGTCACACAATGGCGGGGGGTAGCTTCCCGCAAGAGTATACCCCCAGATTTGAAGTAGTGGAGTGAGAAGGAATGTAGGCACATGGAGACCACTAGTCACTTGTAGTATGACATAGTTTTTTCACCATGAGTAAGGATCTTTTCACCATGCGTAAGGCTACTCAATGACATCTTTGTTCCATCTTCACTGTTATCCCATCATATAAGACACCTGCCACTGGATGGCTAGGATTTCCTGCTATTTGCTTCCTTGCTTCCAATATTGTCCTTTTATAATCCATTCTCCATATGGTACTCAGAGAAATTTTTCTAAAATGTGAATCAGATAATGTCAAGCCCCTACGTCAAACATCTTATTGACCACTCAAGTCACTAGATTAAAATGTAAGTTTCTTACCTTAGAATCTCCTCATTATGACTTCTCCTCAATTTATAACTTTACATACATTTCTCCACTATCCCCAAAACACACACACAAACTTATATTCCATACTTACTGTCCTGGTTTTGGGTTTTGACATATCTACTTCTACCTCAGGGCCTTTATGAATGCCATTTCTTTTACTGGGAAAGGTCACTTTGCTGATATTTGCATTCCTGTGTCCTTAGATTTTAGAATTAGTTTAAATATCATTTCTGCAAAAGGTTTGACCTGACCACTTTTCCTTCTGTTTCCCTCGCTACACCTCTGGGCCACTTACTTTGTGTTACACCTATATTTTCCCCCTTAGTATTTACTTTCTGAAATAACCTTAATATGTATTTTCCTGTTTAGTGTCTATTTCTATACCTAGGATATAAATTAAGTAGAGCAGAATCTTGTTCTATCTTGATTCACTACCATATCAATAAAGACACATTAAGCAAATGATGAATCAGAAGCCCAGTGAGCACATCAGAGTATGGCATTGCACACCTACCTCTGCTCTTCTCACCTCTCCTTGGACTATATCTTATGTGGACCTTGCGGAGGTCTAAGTCACTACAACACAAACAGTCAGCAGAATTGCCAAATTATCTACTTGTACTAATACTTTACTAAGTTGCTGCTACTGCCATCTTTCTAAATGTTGTAATGCTCTTCCCTTAATTGAGGGGTAGATTAAATTTAACAAAAAGCAGCAATATAGATGCAGCATTAATTGGCCATTGCCACCTCCTTGTACATGGTAGCAGAGTGGATAATGAAGAAAACAGAGGGGTCGTGAGCTAGTGAGTACATTTATGTGAAATAATAAAGCATAGTAAGTTTACTCATAAGCAAATATAACAATGAGTGTTAGTACGTGCATGTTTGTGGGTAATGAGGAGCAGAAGCTAGGAGTAAGGATTATGTAGCAGCTCAAAGACCTTGTGAAAACTGGGACAGATCCAAGCATTGATGCTTATCAAAATAGAACAGTTGACCAAAGGATACTTATTAGAAGCAGAAGAGCAACCACCTATGGTAATAATGAACCACAAGGGCACACACTAAAAGCAAACTGAGAGTGATTTTAATGGTGCAGAGAGTGGACTGAGCCCTTTACATTATGAGGAGGAGGTGACCTATAGTAAGAATTTGGATAATACATAGTATTTAACTGACTTGAGGCTGGCTGATTTTTGTTAGTCAGTGAGACACATGTGATTACAATTTCTGAATTTGAAGGATCTGGATTCCAGAGAAAATGTACCAGAGATAAGGCTGTGCTTATGGGTATAAACTGAGATACTTGAATATTGCTAAATTATGATGAAATCATTGAGAATGTCATATGGGGAATCCTGAGGAGATCCATGAACAATTTTGCATTTCTGGTTCATATGGAAATGCTAATGCCACTTATGAAAGTAAAGTACAGGCATGGAGTTACTATGATTAAGACCTTACAACTGTAGAAATGTAGAGTAGTGTATTAATATTATAGACATGTTTAGCATAAAACACAAGCAATGTAGCTAAATTAGTTGTACATTCCAGGCTGCATCTGGATTTCATGTGAGCCTATTACCTTACAAAGCTAAAGAGAAGAATAAACCTTTCATGCTTCTTAGGGTACTCAGACGTTAGCCAGTTTTTGTTTTTCCTGCAGCATTTGTCCCTGGAGAGTGCCAGAATCTTCTAAAGCCTCTTTTAGAAAGGCAGTATGTTATTTTAAAGCAGTAGTTAAGATCATCTTACTTGGGTGATGATGGCTGTTTCACATGGCTAACAGCCATGCTTGCCTCACAAATAACCCAAGAGTATATTCATTTTTGCCAACCCTCTTGGAAGAATGTGTACAGTGTTTTACAGAAAAATAGCTCATATAAATTTCAGAAACTCAGACGTTTAGTTTTTTCTCTACATTTTTTAGGAAAGTGAGCAGAGAAGTTAATATCAGAATAGATTTGGGGAGTAGCCATTAGGATGAGTTATGTTATCCAATGATTATTGACTGCTGGATTTATTAGAAAGCAAGAGATCATGGAGGATAAAAAAAAAAGCAGAAGGACTCAGTGAGGGAGGGAAAAGGAAAAAAATCTGAGATAGCATAATGTTGAAATGGAAATAGATAGTCCACGCACAAATAGCCTTGTTTGTGGAAAGTTGAGTGGTGTGAACAGTCACTCTTCATTGTTAATATCATCACATGTAGATTACTCCCCCCCCCCCCGCCCGTTCAAGGGCTAAGTTAGAGAGTTGTACTTCAAGTACCTGGATGTAAATAATAAATATTAAATAATTGATTTATATAATAAACTACATAATTTGGGAATTTTTGAGTAAGTCCAATTGAATTAGAATTATTGAGTAGGCAAAATTAGAGATCTTTTTAATCTGAGCTATTGATTTTGAACAGTGTTTTCCTTTCAGTTCTCATAGTAAGTCCGTTTAGTTTAAAAAGAGTTTCTAAGAAATGTACTTCATTTAATGAAGGTACTTTTAAAAAAACTTTTAATTGCATTATATGACTTTTATATAAATATGTACTTATGATTTATCTTGTTAGGTTAGGCATTTCTATTATAATTCTGATCCTGTTTATAAGTGGATTAACTCGGTATATCTTTTTCTCAGAATGATTGTAGAGACAAAGTCCACCTCTGACCTCAAATTCCACATTTCTACTACTTTGGTGTGATTTATTTTGTACTCCAGTATGTTAAACATGTATTTCCTCCAAGACCACTAGGAAAGTTCTACAAATAGTTTGAGATTATTGGTAGAGGTATTAGTTAACATGTATTAACATCTTCTGTAAATAATATGCTACCATCCCATCACACTTCTTTTTTGTCCTGAAGGAACTTTTTCCTTTCTTCATGCAAAATCGAGTCCACTGGCATAAGAGGATACTCACACTCTTACTATGCCTAATCTTTCCCCTCTGAGTATCTAGGATCTTACTAGGAGTCATCTATTCTCCTCGCCCCAGTGGTGGAGTTCACGATTGATGGAGTCTACCATAATGGTTCTAGCAGCTCCCAGTCCCTTGGGTCTTTCTTTTCTTCCTCCTGATACTGGAGAAATATGAAATACTTCTGACCAAAGAACACATGCTGTGTGTAAGCCTTTGTTTAAGCTAACCTTTTATTCCTAACAGTTTAGAAGAATCCTTCCAAGGAAGGTCAGCTTTGTTGGTGGTTGGGGAAAGGGAGTATGCACTTTGCTCTGCAATCTTGGCTGAGGGTTCTGTAATCCTTGCATCTCCTTTTAGCACTTGAAACTCATTTTTCCAGTCCTGTGATACTGAAAATCACAGGATTATGAATTTGGTACTTCAACTAACTGCTTGACCTAACCATTTTCCAGTGGCCAAATAAGTTCCAACTTTTAAATAGCTGTGTTACAGTGGTGAAATATCATTGGCTTGTTAGCTGGGGATTGCTTATGAGTCTTGACATAGGACACCTTGATTTGTAAAAAAAAAAAAAAAAGAATACTTAATAGAAACAAAATTAATTGAACTCTATCAATCATGAATTTATAACAATTCTGATTCCAATCTTTTAGCCATTTCTTAAAAATAAAAAGTCTTCCTTTCCTCACATAATCTGTATGAGTTCATCTACCTTTTAAACTGATAAAATGAAGCAAAAAAATTTTTAAGTATTCTGGGGACAAGATGGGTGTCAGTAATATATTTCTTTGGGACATGGAAATACATACCTGGAAATATATATGTGTGTGTATATATATATATATACACACACACATATGTATATGCCAGTGTCCTTGGCTAAACATTTGCTTAAAAGGTATGGATATAATATCTCCATATATGTTTATATATTTACTTGCATATGTATGGAATTGATGAAAAAAGTTTACAAAACTAAAAATATATTTGTTGTCTTCCCACAGGAGAAATTAGTTGCCTAAAGACAGGAATAGGGAAAACATTACAGTACAGTTCGCTCTATAGCTGCTTGGACCATTTGGTTTTTGCACCATGTGGATACTTGTATATAAAATGTAAAAAGAGGAAAAGAAGTCCTTGGCTGGTCCTAACCAATCTTTCATCCTCAGCATTGGTAGTGGGGGAGATGTCTAGGCGTTTGGGGCTCCCACTTGAGGGACTAATGCTATTAGTCCCTTATCACTGGCTCAGCTCCTGGAGTAGCAGGAGTGACAAATGATGGTAACCTTCTGCCATTTGCCGGAGTGTTGTATGCAGCCTCAGTATCTCCCTGTAAATGACAAGCTTTCTGACGTACAAATCTCCTTCCCTGCATATGAACATTTTTAGAAGCCAGTCCAGCAGTAACTTGTATAGCAACCACAACATGCTGTTTAGACAATAAACCTTAAATTACTCATTTGTGGGATTGCGTGAAGGTTTCCTGGAGAGTGAGGTTGATTTAGGGATCAGGGATCAGCTGCTGAGGCTGGCACTTGGAAAAAACAAGCCAAGCATTCACACCCCAGACCACTCAATACCAGCATTGTCTCCAATCCATCTTTCATAAGGGGGTTCCAGGAGGGGGAGGGGATCAAGGAGGGGGAGAGAAAATACACCATTTTAATCCTGGAAAAGAAAGTGCAGGAGAGAGGAAAGAATGAAAAGCCGCTTGCCAGGAATGCTGAGTTTGAAATGAACTTCAGCTTTTAATCTTAGGCTCCACTGTCAAGTTTCTGGTTCCTTATCCCATCGTTCAGGACGTGGCCCCCTGCCCCCACCTCCGTGGATTTCGGTCCTCCTGTTTCACGCTCTCCATTTGTCAAGGTTCACATCTCTCCTTTCCATCTCCTTTTCCCTCCTCTCCTCTCCTGGATTCTTTCTCCTGTTCCTTTCTGGCTAAGTCCCTTCTCCCCTCTCTTGAACAGCTCCATTCCCCCTTCTTAAGGAAATCAGCCCGGCCTCAGATGGAGCTGTCGTCCTGACAACCTAAAGGCGCATCAGGCTTTCACTGAGGCTGGCTGCTGCTGAAGGGGGCAGTTGTGCAAAGCGAGGGGCCACGCCGAGGGGCGGGAGGAGGGATGACGTGGAGGGGTTGTTGAAAACCAGCAGGGTGGGAGGGAGGCGCTGAGCAGAGCGCGCCAGGGACTGGAGGGAGAAACAGGAGAGGCAGGAGGGGGAGAGCCTCGGGCGGCTGCTGCTGCTGCTGTGTGGCTGTGTCTTTACGCTCACTGGCAGGCTCTGTGCCGGCTCCCTCGCCCGCTGCCAGCCTGGGAAAGTGGGTTACAGAGCGAAGGAGCTCAGCTCAGACGCTGGCGGAGCAGCATCCAGTGGGACCCGGCAGGAACCCCCTCCTTTGCTTTCTCTTCATCTTTTCTAGAGGATTTTATGTTTGTTCGGTCTCACTCTCTCTCCTTCTCTCTCCTTTGACTTTTCCCCCTCCTGCTCTGGTTTGATGAGGGCTTTGTTAAGTCTTAGGGGGAAAAGAGCCTGAGCCAGGCAAAGAGAGAGGCAAAGTGGAAAGGAGCACAAACTGGCAGCGCCCGCTCTGCCCTCGGCGTGGACGCGAGCCCCCCGTTCGTAAAGCCCGGTCCTCCGCGAGCTGCGCGCACGCCCCTCCGGAGTGCGGGGCCACCATGGTCGGGAGAGTTCAGCCGGAGCGGAAACAGTTGCCGCTGGTCCTACTGAGATTGCTCTGCCTTCTTCCCACAGGACTGCCTGTTCGCAGCGTGGATTTTAACCGAGGCACGGACAACATCACCGTGAGGCAGGGGGACACAGCCATCCTCAGGTAGGGCTTTCGGGCAACTTTTCTGCTGTGTGTGTGTGTGTGTATGTGTGTGTGTACCTGATCTTGAACTCCGGCTCTGGATGCTGCAGGCTCATGGGTCGTGTGTGTGTCTTTTGCTGACTAGTGGATCTTATAGCAGCCACAAAATTCAAGAAAATGTTGGTCCCTGTCAAGGACCAGTGGTGCTAGTTAAAAGCTGTGTGGCTTCAGGACCTTGTTTCTCTTGTCGAGGAAGCCCAAGTTCACCTCTGGCATTCGTGACTTTTGGACAGTATTCTTGTTATTGTATTCACGGTTCCCTGGCACTTCAGAGTTTCACTGGGATTCCTGAATTTGGAAAGAAGGATTGTTGAATTATGGCTCTCAGAAAGTGGTACACAGAACTGCCTCCCCCTCCTTGCCCGGTGTGTGTGTATGTGTGTGTGTGTGTGTGTGTCAGGGCTCTCTCTCCACCCTAGTAGTAGTTCTGATAGAAGGAAGACTTTCTGTAAGGATCTTCTAATTGACAGAGACGGCAATAAATCAATCTTAAAACTTTGGGCGGTCACTGAGCCTTTTCGGCAATGTAGATAGAAATCAACACAAGAATGAGGAGAGGAACAAAATGCCAAATTGCTGGCATTTCAGAATAGGAGTGTTAAACACAGAGATGGGGAAAGAATAATGTGGCAGAAAATGGATATTTGAAATCAATTATGGACTTCGAAGTCGTATTTCTGTGCAGGTCTGCCAAACTTTGAAATATAATTTGAGATTGAAATTCGGAAAGGAAGAGTCCCAAGTCCTTGGAAGTTTGACCCCTATGAGGGACAGTGAGCTAGAAGGACTGAACTAGGACCTAGTCAAAATTTTATTTCTGACAACCTCCAAGCTTCTTTCCCTGTGTGTCTCTTCTCTCTTCCCCCCTCCTCCCATGCTACAGACCCCTTGCCCTCCTCCCTAGCTTTCCTTGGATTTCTGGCATAGACTACCCCCACTTCCCCCCCCCCCCAAAAAAAAAGAAAGAAAAAGAAAAATTCCAGAAAGAAATAAAAGGCTCTCCTTAGAGATACTTTAAAATCTCATTTCCTCCAAATAAAACGACCCTGTGTCGGTCTGTCTATCTAGCTAATATTGCTTGTTGTGGGAATAAAAAACAGTCTAGGATAGAAAATAAACCTCTAATCTGTGTGCAAGAAGCTGATAGTGCATAAACCCTGGGGCATCAGGGAGCAGTTCTCCAGCAAAGCTGCCGACAGCAGCAAAGTTTTCTTTCCTTTTCTCAGAAATAAATTTGGTTGGCTGTCACAGAGTATCCTGCTTTGGGATCCCTACCCTTGTTAGAGAAGACAGTGCGTTGTGTGCTTGTTGTGTGCGTGTTGTGTGTATATATTGCTCCAGATTGTAAAAAGTAAGAAAGTGCTAATGGGTAAGAAACTCCTTTCTTCATTTCCTGAGCCTTGGGTGATTATGGATCCCAAAGACCCTACTATCCGAAGCAGATTTTCCCTTCTAGCTCTCTAGCCTTGTAAACCTGCATGTGTGATTTATCCGCATGGAGTAATAAGATTTATGGAGTAATTTATCTGTTTGCAAAGGGATTTGGACATGATGCAGAAAATGTTTTTGCAAACACACAAGCATGCCATTTTAACTGTGAACATTCAAACTCCCGAACGTCATTAACCCTTTACTGGCAAAGTACTCTATATAATTTTATGCAAGCCTTAGAAATATCTTTTCACTGATTATAATATTGAATATGAGGCAAGTGACTATCCTGAATGTATATGCTTTTTATTTAAATGTCCATGAACTTTGTATGGTATTTCTAATTCAGCATCACTTATGTCTTAAACTATAGTTATTTAAATTAGATAAGCATGCAAATGGTAATTCAAAAGAATAAAGAGATTCTTATATTTTCATACAGTATATGCATAGAAGCCTCTATCTATGAGAGGCAGACTCATTACATATTTATGTTTATGTGATATATATATGCTTCTGTATGTCTTTGGCTCAAAAAATGGAGTTTTTAAAGCATTACACTTTGGTTGAAATTACGGTGTAGATGTAGAAGTTGTGAGGAAAGAGGATAAACCCAGCACCATTTATTCTCTGGAATAGACCAACAGAGCATGCAAATGAGTCACCTATGCGCGGCTATTACTTAACCAGATCTCACCTTACATGCCCTCTTTTTTATTTCCTTGCTTTGGACAAAGGTTTATTTTGGGGTTGGTGGAATTCTCTATGGAGAGAATTCTCTTTGTTTTCTCAGCTGACCTTCTTCTCGATTTCTTTAACTGAATCCAGTAAGCTTTGTGGGTCAATTTCCTGGTGAAGAATGGTGCTCTTGCTTTCTGTTTACAAGTCCAGCCTGGGAAAGGCGCGTTTCCACTTTGTGACATTTTACTGGGTGCATGAGCTTCCAAGGAAGGAGAGGAAGGAGAACTTGATTCATCAGAAGCCATAGTAGATGTTTGGCACGGAGAAAGTGAAATGGCTAGAAGAAAATAAAAGTCCTCTCTTAGTGAGTCTGTGGCCCTGAATAATCTAAAATGGCAACAGAGGACAAGAGAGGTTGGCAATGCTGGTGGTCCAGAGTTGGCTGACTGGCCCACAGCATCTACCTTCACTTCTTAAACATTCCATGAAATAAGGGTTTCTTTGGGGAATCATTGCTCATTGTTGCATAATTATGATCTTTCACATAATTGTGCATCATGATTGGAAAGTGTACATTAGTCTTGGGGTCTTGTTCTGTAATTTCTACCTTGTTGAAAAAAACAAACAAACTACAGAATTACAGTGACAAAATTGGAGGGAAATGGAAATAGCCTCAAGTGTGCATACCTACCTAGTTGTTCCTTAGCAGAGATTCAAGATCTTTTTGAGCAATTGTATGAAGAGCTAAAGAAAACCCCCACTCCGACTTCCATCCCACGGACAAAGAATCAGAGTGTGATCCACAGAGTAGTGGCAGCTACAGCACCTGGGGTGCCTTCCTAGGTGGAATGAACCAGAATGTGTACGCACAGGAAAGTGTGAGACACACTTACTCACAGGACTTTGCTCTGAAGCAGCCTCCCTTAGCAGCTCACCGATTACTGGATGAGTCTCTACCACTGGCTGTTCTATCCTCCACCCTCACATGCAGGCACCCATAGAAACTCCTACATGATCCTAATAGGCTGAAACCATGTTGTTTCTTTGGTAAGTCAAAGGACAGTGGAAATAGGAGTGTTCTAAACAAATCCTCAAGATGTCAAAGATGTCATTTTAATAGTCCTAACTGAGCAACTCACAAGAGGGACTCTACCTAACAAACACAGTCGGTGTAACTGAATTCTCTGTACCCTCAATAAATCCCAATCAATGAAATAAATAAATAAGAAATGACTATTTGACATAAAATATAAAGATTTTTCTGCAAATTTCAAGGAAAAAGAATGGTTTCTCTTCTATGAGGCATCTGTGCCGCCTACATTCATTAATAAAGTGTCAACACTCCAACAAACTTGCCACAATATGTGATTCGCTACTACTTATAATTTACTCTTTGAGAACACACTGTGGGCCTGGGTCTACTGAGGGAATTCGTAGCAATTATGAAATTTTCTTTTTCTGTAGCTAAATCACTAACAATAATCAGAATTTTTTGAGCATTACTGATACTTTTTAAGGGTCATCCATTGTCCATAAAATCCTTTATCAAATATATTTGGTAAATGATAGCATGCAGCATTCTATGTATCATGTATGGACATGCTGCGTTGTATACATTTTGTTAAAGAACATTTATGCACCTGTTAATTATATTATTTGTTGTCATTTATGACCCAAGAAACACAGCAAGCAAATCATCTCATATGAATATTACGAATTGTGACGGTTTGTTGATTTTCTGTAAGTATGAGCCACATAAGTATGTATATATATACATCCAGTACGTAACAAAGGCAACTTTTCTGTTTTATGTAATTTTGGAATGACTTATGTGTAGGATTGTGAAGAAAACAATCCAAGGTGCTTAACTTGTTGATTAAGTCCATTGGTGAGGGCTAATCATTCTTGTTTTTCGAAGCTTCATTCTACATAATAACAAACTCAGGCCAAACAGGATTAATACATTTTGCTCTAGTCTCTGAGAGCTCCAAAAACAAATGTCTGTGAGTTACCCGACAGGAGATTGCCTGCATCAACTGCTCCCCTCTCTGTCCTCCCGGGAGCCTCCTCGGGCCATTACTTATGGATTACACCCATTTGCCCTATTTTTTGGTGAATGTCCCAACTGTTAGTTTGCAAGGCTCAGAAAATCTGGGCTCTAAATTTGGATGTATCCTTGCATGTGAGCAAATGCCTTACATATTCTGCACCTCAGTTTCATTTACTAAGTGTTGGAATTACCTATTTTAGTTACTCTATGGAGTTGTTTAAAGCAGCTCACAAGAGGTCAAGCAGGAAAGTTTTTGAATTGCAAAGTGCTACACAATCCTGAGGTTTCAGTTATTTTTTCCACCACATATAGCCATTTGTTTAGATTTTAATGAACTTATTTTCTTTTAGTCCAGAGTTTCTCGAACTTGAGTGTGAATCTAAATTATGGTTAGGGTTCTATAAAACAAATTACTTCACTTCCACTTCCACCTTCCTACCTATCTGAGTTGTAAGTAAGTATCTGGGAAGGTCTGAGAACTTTCATTCCAACAAGTTCTCAGATGACTCTAATGTTATAAGGTGCAAGTGTGGTCCATAGATAGGAGTGTTAAGGTCACATAGTTCCATGTTAAACGCACAAATGTGAGGATCTATCCCAGATGCCTAAATCAGAATCTAAATTTTGTTAAGATTTCCAAGTGATGCAGGCACATTGAAGTCAAAGAAGTACTGCTTTAGACAGTTCACCACCAGCTTAGGCATGACCATAAGCTGTAAAGCTTTTAAAAAATATCGAAGCCACATATTCCCTACTCTCAGGAATCTAATACAATTAGTTTGGGGAAGCACCCAGACATAGGTTGTTCTTTTTTGCATTTTAACAATTTTATTGTATGTATAGAGGGAAGAACTTCTGTCTCAATGGATAAAGGATCTTCTTACAAATCATTGTTAGGGTAGCACTAAATAGTGCTACACTATGGAACAGGAATTGGTGTTATGGAATTAGTGTCATACCGTATGGATTGAGAAATTTGCCAACAACCAAAGACATATGAATCCAATTGTAAGAGATGAACGAGACTGCCATAGGTCCATTTCATTACCACACAATTTCATCACAATGTCATGGCAAATGAGGCCACTTGATTTTAACATGGAAGTAATTTATAAAATACCTATTGAAATAGCAATAACACTTCCACTTTTTAAAAGCTGATCATTCCATGTTCCATGTTTTCATTTCAGTTAGGCAAGGCACAAAACAGTTCTAGGTTGTTTTTTTTTAAACTTAATTTTTATTAAATCATAATTATATACATTTATGGAGTACAATGTGATGATTTGATATACAATGTGGAATGCTTAAATCAAACTGATTAGCATAAATATCACTTTACTTTTTTTGTGGTAAGATATTTATAATGTGCTCTAAGTTGTTTTGACATATACACTTACATTGTACACATTAGGTGAGATCCCACCAAATACTCTCCCTCTACTTGGTCTCCACCTCCCCTCCCCATCCCTTCTCTCCTTTCTTTCTTGCTGGACTATATTTGTGTTTAATCATTCGTTTGACTATGTAGGTGATTATATATTGGTTTCATAATAGTATTGAGTACATTGGATACTTGTATTTCCCTTCTTGACATACTTTACTAAGACAAATATGTTCCAGCTCCATCTAGGTAAACATAAAAGATGCAAAGTCTCCCTCTTTCTTAGGACTGCGTAGTATTCCATGGTATACATCTATCACAATTTGCTAATCCATTCATGGGTTGATGGGCATTTGGACTGCTTTCATGACTTGGCAATTATGAATTGGGCTGCAATAAATATTCTGGTGCAAAAGTCTTTGTTGTAAAATGATTTTGTTCATCTGGGATAGATACCTAGTAAAGGAATTGCAGGATCAAATGGTAAGTCAACTTTTACCATAATTTTTTCCAAAAAGGCTGTATTAGATTGCAGTCCCACCAGCAGTACAGAAGTGTTCTTTTCTCTGCACATCCATACCAATGTCTGCAGTTTGGGGATTTTGTAGTGTCGACTAATTTTACTAGAGTTAGGTGATATCTCAAAGTGGTTTGATTTATATTTCACTGAGGATTAAGGAGGATGAGCATTTTTTCAAGTGTTCGTTGGCCGTTCACCTTTAGCATCTTTAGAGAAGTTTCTGTTCAGATCTCTTGCCCATGAAGAAATGGGGTTGTTTGTTCTTTTCTTATTGATTAATTTGAGTTCTCTGTTGATTCTAGTTATCAGACCTTTGTTGGAATCATAACCTGCAGAAGTCTTTTCCCATTCTGCAGTCTCTCTGTTTGTTTTACTTGCCGTGCCCTTCCTCTGCAGAAACTTTTTAGCTTGATTAGATCCCAGTAATATATTTTGGTGTTGCTACAATTGCCAGGGGTATCCTCCTCATTAAATATTTTCCCAAGTCAGTAATTTCAAGTGTTTTTCCTGCACTCTCTTCTAGAATTCTTACACTTTCATGTCTTAAGTTTAAATCTTTTATCCAGTGAGAATAAATTTTTGTTAGTGCTGAAAGTTGAGGCTCCAGTTTCAGTCTCCTATAGGTCACTGTCCAGTTCTCCCAGCACCATTTGTTAAATAGGGAGTCTTTTTCCCAGTGAATGTTTTTGTTAGGCTTATCAAAGATCAAATGATGATATGAGGCTGGGTTCATCTATAGATTCTCTATTCAGTTCCATATATCTATACCTCTATTTTTGTGCCAGTACCATGCTGTTTTGATCACTATAGATTTGTAGTATAACCTGAAGTCTGGTAACATGATGCCTCCTGATTTGTTTTAATTTCAATTAAGCAATATATTGGGTATTTAAGGTTTTTTTCTGATTTCATATAAAATGAACTATTTTTTCAAGTTCTTTAAAGTATGACATTGGTGCTTTGATATGGATTGCATTAAATCTGTATATTGCTCTGGGTAGTATGGACATTTTAACAATGCCAATTCTTCCCAGCCATGAGCATGGTATGTTTTTCCATTTGTTAACATCTTCAACTATTTTTCTCAGGGTTTCATAATTCTCTTTATAGAGATCTGTCATGTCCTTTGTTAGATGAATTCTCAAGTATTTCATCTCCTTTGGCACTATTGTCAAAGGAATAGAGTCCTTGACTATATTTTCAGCTTGACTATTGTTGGTTTATATAAAGGCTACTGATTTGTAGGTATTGATTTTGTATCCTGAGACACTTCTTGCTGTATTCCTTGATCACTTTAAGAGTTTTGTAGTTGCGTCCCAGGTATAAGACCATGTCATCCACAAAGAGTGAAATTTGACATCTTCTGACCCCATTTGAATACCCTTGATCCCCTTCTCTTGCATGATTGCTAGGAATTCCCTTACTATGTTGAACAGCAGTGGTGGCAATGGGCATCCTTGTCTAGTTCCATATCTTAGTGGAAATGTTTTCAGTTTTAATTCATTCAGTATGATATTGGCTGTAGGTGTCTATCAGTTTAAGAAATGTCCCATCTAAGCCTATGTTCTTAAGTGTTCTAATCATGAAAAGATGCTGGATATTATCAAAAGCTTTCTCTGTATCAATTGATAGAATCATATGATCTTTGTTTTTTATTTTATTTATGTGCTGTGTTATATTTGTAGATTTATGTATGTTGAACCAACCTTATAACCCTGGGATAAAACCAACTTGATTGATCATGGTGTATAAATTTTTGGATGTGTCATTGAATTCTGTTTGCTAGGATCTTATTGAATATTCATGCATTTATATTCATTAAAGATATTATTGGTCTATAGTTTTCTTTCTTTGTTGGATCATTTTCTGGTGTGGGGATCAAGGTGATTATTTGCTTCATAGAATATGTTGGGAAGGATTTCTTCTTTTATTATGTTTTGGAAAAGGTTATGTAATATAGGTACTAGTTCCTGTTTGAAGGTTCAGTAGAATTCTGATGTGAAGCCATCTGGTCCTAAATTTTTCTTTTTGGGGAGATTTCGTACAGTTGATGCTATTTCAGTGCTTGATATAGGTCTATTCTTTCTAATTCTTTATGGTTGAATGTAGGAAGATGGCATGCTTCCAGGTATTGGTTGCATATCCTCCAGATTTTTTTTTTTAATTTTTTTATTGAATGATAACTATGTACATTAATACACTTCTGGGGTACAGTGTGGGGTTTTCACATGCAATCTGAAATACTTCCATCAAACTGATCAACACAGCCTTCATGTCATTTTCTCAGTT